>JARUPZ010000859.1:0-22500 GCA_031213475.1 Nereocystis luetkeana | reverse complement strand
TTTAAACGCGGTGGTCGCAAAAAACAACCTTTTTATAGAATTGTGGTAATGGATGTTAGAACAAAAAGAGATGGAAAAGTATTAGAGGAATTAGGGTTCTATAACCCGATGGATAAAACTTTCCATATTAATCGTGAGCGAACAATTCTTAGACTAGCTAATGGTGTTCAACCCACGGAAGTGGTTAAAAACTTATTAAGAAAGTCTTCTGGTTTTTAAAAGAAAATAATATATTATATAAGTAATTTATTGATGTTAAATAAGAGTGTCTATGTCTTTAAGATTATTTGGAGCAAAAACTATTTAGGATTAGCTGTAGATAAAAAATTCCAAAATAATCGTACATTGCCCATCACTACTTTTTTTTTTTGGCCTAGAGAGAATGGGTGGCAATTATTAAAAGAAGAATTATCCTATAAACCATGGATGTCAAAAGATGATTCGATTGATATATTAAATGCTTATACTGAGATTATAAATTATTGGTTATTAAATGTTAACGAGGTGGAGAGTATAACAAAGTTAATAAGAGATAGTTCAAAATTTAAATTTGAACTTTTGGCTAAATTTTAATTTTTAGTCATAAAAATAGCCTATAGGCTATTTTTATGACTAAAAATATCTATGTTTAAATTTTATATCAGATTTTAGTAAATGCTAAATAAAAATAGAAAAACCCTACAAATTCTTTTTTTAATTAAAGATTTAGATCCCATTTTTTTCGAATTTTTAATTGATAATATCGAATACCCTAATAAAAAACTTACATTTAATAAAAATGAAAGCCTTGAAGCTTCTAATATAAATATTATATTATTTATTATTTATTATAATGTCTTTTCTACCAAGCAATTAAATAAATTAACTGCGAATAACGCGAAAGAGAATTTATTCTACCATATGAACAAAGGTAAACAAAGAGTAATCGCAAAGTTTTTAACTAAAGACTTAAAACAGCAGCTTCAAAAAAACTTTTTTTTAAGTATTAATCAAACAAAAGCTCATAAAATGGGTTCTTCGAAAATTTTAACTTCTATTAAAACATTACAACATTTTAATTTAATTTGAATAAAAAAGAACTGGGGTAGGAGGATTCGAACCTACGAATGGCGGAGTCAAAGTCCACTGCCTTACCACTTGGCTATACCCCAAAAAGAATCTATAAATCAATCTATAAGCTATAATATTCTCTGAGCTAGGAGGGATTCGAACCCCCGACACCGTGGTTCGTAGCCACGCGCTCTAGTCCACTGAGCTACAAGCCCTATATGAATATAATACATTACTTTACTATTTCATAATACAAGAAACAATTTTTAATCCCACTATTTATAATTCTTTTAAGTTTATTAGTAAATTGATCTAAATTTAAAAATATCAATATAATTAAAATGGTACGTTATAGAGGACCGCGTTTAAAAATTATTAAAAGATTTGGTGACTTACCAGGTTTAACGAGAAAAGTAGTATTAAAAAAACAGAATGCACAAGGAAAAGAGACAACTGACCAGAAAACTCCAAAAGCATCAGCTTATAAAATTAGATTAAATGAAAAACAAAAATTACGTTACAATTATGGGGTAACTGAATCACAATTATTAAGGTATGTTAGGGAAGCAAGAAGAAGAAAAGGTTTAACAGGCTTTTTATTAATGCAACTTTTAGAAATGCGCTTAGATAATATTATTTTTCGTTTAGGGTTAGCTCCCACAATCCCTGCTGCAAGGCAAATTGTTAACCACGGGCATGTCTTAATAAATAAAAAAAGAGTTAATATACCTAGTTTTCAATGTCGACCAAATGATTCTATTAGTTTTTCTGCAAAACCTAAAGCAATAGCCTTAATTAAAGCTAATTTAAATCAAGGAGAAAATGCAACTTCGAATGATAATGTTTTAAACAGTCATTTAGAATTTGACCAAAAATTATTAACAGGTAAAATACTAAATTTAGTAAAACGCAAAGATCTTAGATTTAAAATAAACGATATGCTTGTTATTGAATACTACTCAAGACTTGCTTAAAAATCAATATTTATAATAAAAACAAAAGAAAGGTTTATCCTCTCTTTTGTTTTTTATGTTTTTTACTAGTCCTAGTTTAGTTTTTTTGCTTCTTCCTCTTTATCTATCACTAAACCTTCTATTGTTGTTGAAAGTTTTCTTGATAAAGCCATTTCACTATTAGATTTTGAAGGTTCAACCATAGGGTAACAATTTTCGTCTTCTAAGACATTACATTCAAGTAGAACAGGTTCAGGCCCTTCCAATGTATCCCTTAATGTGGGCCAGATTTCTGATTGTCGTTCAGTATACATACTTTTAATACCATAAGCATTTGCAAGTACATCGAACTTTGGTGCTCCTTCTGCCATATTAGAGTGAGAGTATCGACTTTCGTAAAATGTTTCTTGCCACTGACGTACCATCCCTTGCCAATGGTTATTAATAATAATAATTTTAATTCTTAACTTATATTTAGAAATTGTTCCTAATTCTTGTAAATTCATTTGGAAACTAGAATCACCAGTAATACAAATAATATCTTCTTTTGGATACGCTACAGCTGCACCAATGGCAGCAGGTAAGCCAAACCCCATTGTACCTAAACCAGCACTAGATAACCATTTACGTCGTTTACATTTTGTGTACTGTGCAGCCCACATTTGGTGTTGTCCAACATCAGTAGTAATTATTGCATAAGGTCTAATATCTGTTAATGTTTTAATAACAGTTTGAGGTAATAAAACATCATCAACTGTTTTAGGTAATAATGAGTAATCTCCAGGAATTGGTAGTAATGGAAACTCCTGCTTCCATTCTATAGTCTTTTTATACCATTTTTTAAATTCCTTTCGGAGTGGTTTCTTTAGCCATCTATGTTCTGGTCGATCCATTAATAATAGAAACTTTGTTAAGATTTTTTTAATATCACCTACAATACCAATACCAACATTTTTGTTTTTACCAATTTCTGCCTCATCAACATCAATATGGATAATAAAAGCTTTGCAAGCAAAATCTTGTAATTTTCCAGTAACTCTATCATCAAACCTAGCACCAACTGCAATCAATAAATCACAATTTGCTACCGAAAAATTAGCATACACAGTGCCATGCATACCTAACATACCTAAAGATAATCTATTATTTTCATTGAATGCTCCTTTTCCTGTTAAAGTTGTTGTCACAGGGATTTGATAGCGATAAGCAAACCGAGCTAATTGACGCCCTGCTTGTGAGCTTACAACTCCACCACCAATGTATAATAAGGGCCTTGAAGATTCTGACAGCCTTTGTAAGGCCATTCTTATTTTGTCAGTTTGGTTCTTAAATTTATATCTCCAACCTAAGACTTTATGTACAGTTGTTGCATAGCATGGGATAAACCTTTTTATTTTTTCTAAACCTACATTTTTTGGTATATCAATTAAAACTGGCCCAGGTCTTCCATTTTGCGAGACATATATTGCTTCTGCAAGAATTTGAGACAAAAATCTAGATTCCAAAACAACATACGAATGTTTAACTAAGGACAAGGTTATGCCATAAATATCAATTTCTTGAAAAGCATCAGTCCCAAGAAATTGAGTTCCTACTTGGCCAGTCAAAACTATCATTGGTATTGAATCTAAGTAAGCAGTTGCAATACCAGTAACTAAATTCGTTGCACCTGGACCTGATGTAGCAAAACAAACACCAACTTGGCCACTAGACCTACTAAAACCATCTGCAGCATGCGTTGCAGCTTGTTCATGCCTTACAAGATAATGTTTAATAAATTTTTTGTCTTCCCAAAAAAATAATTCATCATAAATAGGTAATATGGCTCCTCCAGGATAACCAAAAACTGAATGAATTTCACTACGGACTAATGTATCAAAAAGAGCAAATGCTCCAGTATGAAGATATAAGCTTTTCTCTTCAATTTCTTGGATATCTTTAAAAAGATCCACTTTTTTTATATTTTTCTTTTCGGTAATAATTGAACTTTGGTTATAATAGGTTTTTTCAGAGATATTTTGCATCTCAAGTCCAGATGATTGCGACCTTTTGGTACGATCTAATTCTCCCCGTCGCGAACTACGTCGTTTAAAATAATCTTTTTTAGAATATTTCATTTGGGTATTGCGAAAAGGGCTTTTTGAAAAATAATATATTTGTTGTTCTACTTTTTCTATTGGTTCTATTTCTTTTGACTTTAATTCTGGTTGAGAATTTTCCCCATAGTAGGGCATTAAATTAAAAAATTGTTGGGTTGTCATAAATTAATTATTTTTTAAATATAATAATAAAGTAAGTGTAATAAATTAATTTAATCTATACTTAGCATTCCTTTTAAAATGCAAAATAAAGTAATTAAAATACTTATTAAAAAAAAAAAAATTATTTTTTTATCATTAAACTTTTTGAACTGTTCAATAATAGGTGTTAATAATATTAAAATTAATCCCAGCATTGAAGATATAAAAAATCTTGGATAACGTAATAAATTATCCCAAAAAACCATTTATGAAACCTTTTATTTATTTATTTTATTGACACTCTTCTTAATAAAAACTCTATTAGTAAACCAAGATGATTAAAAGAGCATACATTTAGTTTATAATTTAACAAAAAAAAAAGAATTATGAAACCAATTTGTTTTACTCTAGCACATAGCTTATAATATATAAATAAGAATCGATATTTCTATTGGATTCTGTAAATAGTTATATAGTAAAGTATAAAAAATCTATACTTTTTTTATATTTTATTATGTAGAGAGTAATATAGTATTATACTATAACTCTATCTGATATCTGACACAAGTCTTAAAAATTTACAAAAAAATAATCTATTTATGACACTACTTATTCTTGGAGGAACAGGAACCTTAGGTCGACAAATTGTTAGGAAAGCTTTAGAGAATGGTTTTCAAGTACGTTGTATTGTTCGTAATAAAAGAGCCGCCAATTTTTTAAAAGAATGGGGAGCTGAATTAGTTTATGGTGATTTAACAATACCAGAAACTTTACCACTTTCCTTCCAAGGTGTGACAGCTATAATTGATGCATCGACTACAAAACCTGAGGATAACACTGAATTAATATATGTAGACTGGTATGGTAAATTAATTGTAATCGAATTATCAAAATATGCTCAACTAAAACGCTTTATATTTTTATCAATTTTGAATTCGGAGAAATATCCTTATATAACTTTAATGCAAATGAAATATAGAATAGAAAAGTTTATAAAGAGTTCAACCATCCCATTTACTATTTTTAAATATGCTGGCTTTTTCCAAGGACTTATATATCAATATGCAATACCTATTTTAGAACAAAAATCTATTTTAGTTACACTAGAATCACCAACAATTGCTTATATAGATACTCAAGATGCTGCATTTTTTTGCATAAAAAGTTTATCTATTAAAGAAACAGAAAATAAAATATTTGCTACTGGAAGTTCTCAAGCTTGGAAATCAGAGGAAATTATTGAACTTTGTGAAAAGCTATCGGGACAAAAGGCAAAAACCCAAACAATACCTGTATTTCTTTTAAAAGTTTTTAGACAAATAACAGGGTTTTTTGAGTGGAGTCTTAAAATTAGTGATCGTTTAGCATTTATTGAAGTAATAAATAATACCCAAAATTTTGCATCTTCAATCCAAGATACATATGATTCATTAGATATTAATAAAAAAGAAGTATTAGAATTAGATTTTTATTTCCGAGAATACTTTGAAATGATGCTTACTCTTTTAGAAAAATTAAATGCTGGTCAAATAAAAAAAACTCAAACTTCTATAATTTAATTAAGATAATATGAATCATGCTATTTTTGTTGTAAAAGTTATTGAAAAACCAGTTCATTTAATTTATAAGGAATATCAATATATGGAAATAAAAGTAAAATTTCCAGCTCCTAGACAAAAAAATTCTAGAAATGAAGTGACACTTTTACTTTGGGGTGATTATAAAGGTGATTTTGTAAAATATTATAAAACACAAGGTTATTTAATAATTGAAGGTACACTTACATCAAAGGGTTATGTTACTGAGGAAAATGAGGTAAAAATTATTGTTAAAAAACTTTACCCATTCTTATTACTATAAAAATGGCTAAAATTTTTTAACCTTTATAACTAAAATATTAAATAATAATTAAAGGTAAGTATAAGAAAATTTAATAATTTTTTTATACTTACCTTTAATTATTGTGATAAGAAATAAAAATTAGATTAATCAATTGGACGCATTGAAAGTACAGCTTCTGTTTGTCGGTTTATACCTTTTTCAAAACCTGCAGCAGCAGCTCTTGAACGACCAGAATGCCACCAATGACCAACTAATAAGAAGAAACCTAAGAAAAAGTGAGATGTCGTTAACCAAGAACGAGGCGATACATAGTTTACAGAGTTTATTTCTGTAGCCACACCACCAACAGAATTTAAAGATCCTAATGGAGCATGAGTCATATATTCAGCTGCTCGACGTTCTTGCCAAGGTTGGATATCATTTCTGATTTTATTAATATCTAAACCATTAGGACCACGTAAAGGTTCTACCCATGGAGCACGTAAATCCCAAAAACGCATTGTTTCACACCACCAAATATGATCTCACCACTAGGTGATCTCATTAAATATTTTCCTAAACCAGTAGGTCCTTGTGCCGAAGCAATATTTGCACCTAATCTTTGGTCTCTCACTAAGAAAGTAAATGCTTGTGCTTGAGAAGCTTCTGGACCAGTAGGACCAAAGAATTCACTTGGGTAAGCAGTATTGTTATACCATACAAAAATAGAAGCAGTTATACCCATAATAGATAGAGCAGCTAAACTGTAAGATAAATAAGCTTCACCAGACCAAACAAATGCTCTACGTGCCCAGGCAAATGGCTTAGTTACGATATGGAATACCCCACCAATAACACAAAGCGCGCCTACCCATATATGGCCACCTACAAGATCTTCCATATTATCAATCGAAGCAATCCAACCATCACCACCAAATGGTGATTTAAAGACATATCCAAAAATAATAAAAGGATTGATAGTTGGGTTATCAATAAATCTAACATCTCCACCACCTGGTGCCCAAGTATCATATAACCCATAACTAAATAGATTACCTGGCATAGCTCTAAAAGCAAATAGTAAAGCACCTAAGCCAAGAAAGATTAAATGAATTCCTAAAATAGATGTCATTTTATTTTTATCACGCCAATCGTAACCGAAAAACGGGAATGATTCTTCTAGTGTATCTGGACCAATTAATGAATGGTAAATACCACCAAAACCTAGTACAGCTGAAGAAACTAAATGTACAACCCCAACTACAAAGTATGGGTAAGTGCTTACAATTTCTCCACCAGGGCCTACACCCCAACCTAAAGTTGCTAAATGAGGGATTAAAATAAAACCTTGTTCGTATAAAGGTTTTTCAGGAATGAAATGAGAAACTTCAAATAATGTCATCGCACCTGTCCAAAAAACCATGATCCCTGCATGGGCTACATGTGCACCTAATAATTTACCAGATACGTTAATAAGACGAGCATTACCAGACCACCAAGCAAAACCTGTAGATTCAATGTCTCTACCTGCTACAATATTAAAGGGCGTTTCCACGTGGTAGAACCTCCTCAGGGAATACAAAGTTTTCATGTGGCTGATCTTGTGCAGCCATCCAAGCACGGATACCTTCGTTTAATAAAATATTTTTAGTATAGAATGTTTCAAATTCTGGATCTTCAGCAGCACGAAGCTCTTGTGATACAAAATCATAAGCTCTTAAATTAAGAGCAAGTCCTACAATCCCGATAGCGCTTGTCCATAAACCTGTTACAGGTACAAAAAGCATAAAGAAATGTAACCAACGCTTGTTTGAAAAAGCTACTCCAAAAATTTGTGACCAAAAACGGTTTGCTGTTACCATAGAATAAGTTTCTTCTGATTGTGTTGGCGTAAATGCACGGAAAGTATTCGCAGCATCTCCATCTTCAAATAAAGTATTCTCTACAGTAGCACCATGGATAGCACATAATAATGCCCCACCTAAGATACCAGCAACACCCATCATATGGAATGGGTTTAATGTCCAGTTATGGAACCCTTGTAAAAATAATAAAAAACGGAATATCGCTGCCACCCCAAAACTTGGAGCAAAAAACCAACTCGCTTGTCCTAATGGATATAATAAGAAAACAGAAACAAAAACCGAAATCGGTCCAGAAAAAGCTATCGCGTTATAAGGACGAATCCCAACTAAACGAGCAATTTCAAACTGACGTAAGCAAAATCCAATTAATGCGAATGACCCATGTAGTGCTATAAAAGCCCACAGACCACCAATTTGGAACCAACGTGTGAAATTACCTTGAGCTTCTGGTCCCCATAAAAGTAAAAGGGAATGTCCCATACTATTAGATGGTGTTGAAACTGCTGCAGTTAGGAAATTACAACCTTCTAAATATGAAGTTGCTAATCCATGTGTGTACCATGAAGTAACAAAAGTTGTTCCAGTAAACCAGCCCCCAAGTGATAAATAAGCACAAGGAAATAGAAGTAAACCTGACCAGCCTACAAAAACAAAACGATCTCTTTTTAACCAGTCATCTACAAGGTCAAATAACCCACTACGCTCTGTTTGTCCAATTGCAATAGTCATACGTTAATTACTAAGTATTAACTGCAAGGAATAATAAAGTAGATAATAGAAAAATTTTAAATAAAATGATTAATATCAAACTTACCTAATCAGCTGATTTATTTTTGTTCTAAAATACTTAAAACGTTTTTGATTGTTTTTATAATAGATAACGGATATATTTAAATAATATCCCTTATCTTAACCAAATATTTTATACTCGTTGTTTACTTTACTGAATAAATTCAATAATTAAAGAAGCTCCCCAGGTAGGATTTGAACCTACGACCAATCGGTTAACAGCCGATTGCTCTACCACTGAGCTACTGAGGAATTATGTTTATTACAACTAACGTTTTATTATACATCCAATTTACTTTATTTATGCTAGCTTTAAAGTAAAGTAAATTAAAATTATATATTTAAGTTTTTTATTTGAATTTTTTTTGAGATAGGCTCTAATATTATATTTTGGTATTTAGCTAAAACTTTCATTTAAAAGATTTAACCAAATACCAAAATATAATTATATATATATTTTGGCAATTTAGAAATAGTTTTTTATTTTTAGTTAATGACAGGTTTTAACCAGTCGTAACCTTTTTCTTCCAATAAATTTGCTAGACTAGCATCACCTGTTTTAATAATTTGCCCATCTTGCATAACATGAATAAAGTCCGGTCGTATATATTCTAATAATCTTTTATAGTGAGTAATCAGAATAACACTTTTGCTTTTATTTTTCATTAGTGTATTAATTGTTTCCGAGATAGATTTCAATGCATCAATATCTAGACCTGAATCTGTCTCATCAAGGATCCCTAATTTTGAGTCTAATAAGGCAAATTGTAGAATTTCATTTCGTTTTTTCTCTCCTCCTGAAAACCCCTCATTTACATTTCTAGAAATAAAGCTTTCATCTAATTTAACCATTTTTAATTTTTCTCTTAACAATTCATAAAAAAACAAGGGGTTTACTTTTGGTAAATCCATTGATACTTGTTTTGCATTATAAATAGCTTGAAGAAATTCTTGATTATCTACTCCCGCAATCTCTACTGGGTACTGGAATGCTAAAAATAAACCTAAATGAGAGCGTAAATCTGGCTCTAGATCACAAATATTTTGTCCTTGGAATAGGATTTCTCCTTCTGTTACTTCATAAGATGGGTGACCAGCAATTACTTTTGAAAGAGTACTCTTACCAGAACCATTTGTCCCCATTATAGCATGTATTTCTCCCTCAAAAATACATAAATTAACTCCTTTTAAAATTTTAGTACCATCAATATTTGCATGTAAATTTTTAATTTCTAAAAGTGGGATTTTATTATTCTTACTCATCCTACACTCCCTTCTAATTTTATACGTAATAAATGCTCAACTTCTGAAGCAAATTCAATTGGTAACTCATCAAAAACAACTTTACAAAAACCAGTTAGGATTAATGTAACTGCATCTTCCGCATTAATACCGCGCTGCAATAAATAAAAAAGCTGTTCTTCCCCAACTTTAGAAGTGGAAGCTTCATGTTCTATTTTAGAAGTTGAGTTTTGTACTTGTATGTAAGGGAAAGTATTTGCCTCTGCATCTGCACCAAATAAAAGGGAATCGCATTGAGAAAAATTTCTACTATTTAAAGCTTTTGTACCAATTTTAACTAACCCACGATAACTATTTTTTGAAAAGCCTCCAGATATTCCTTTTGAGATTATTTGACTTTTTGTATTAGAACCAACATGGATCATTTTAGTACCTGTATCAGCTTGCTGCATATTAGTTGTTAAAGCTACTGAATAGAATTCTCCTTGGGATTTATCACCAATTAAAACACAACTAGGGTATTTCCAAGTAATAGCAGATCCTGTTTCAACTTGTGTCCAAGATATTTTCGAGTTTTCACCTATGCATAAACCACGTTTCGTTACAAAGTTATAAATTCCACCGATTCCATTTTTATCGCCTGCATACCAATTCTGAACTGTTGAGTATTTTATTTCTGCATTTTTTAAAGCAATTAATTCTACAATAGCCGCATGTAATTGATTAGTATCATATTGTGGAGCTGTACATCCTTCAAGATAACTAACGTAACTCCCTTCTTCTGCTACGATTAGTGTACGTTCAAATTGTCCCGCTTCTTTATTATTGATACGAAAATATGTTGATAATTCCAATGGGCATTTTAAATTTTTTGGAATATAACAAAATGACCCATCTGTGAATACAGCTGAATTTAATGCAGCAAAAAAGTTATCCCCAGATGGTACTACAGTACCTAGAAACTGTTTTATTAAATGGGGATAAATTTTAATTGCTTCTGAGATAGGACAAAAAATAACCCCATATTTTTCTAATTCTTCTTTAAATGTCGTTGCAATTGAGATACTATCAAAAACTGCGTCCACTGCAACGTTTGATAAACGTTTTTGTTCATTTAATGATATTCCTAGTTTATCAAAAGTATCTCTTATCTCTGGATCAACTTCATCTAAATTAGCTAAAGTCTTTTTTGTTTTTGGTGCAGAATAATAAACGATTTTTTGGTAATCCATTTCCAAAAAATCTAATTTAGCCCAACCAGGACTTTTCATTTTTCGCCATTTTTTTAATGCTCCTGTTCGAAAATGGAACATATAATCAGGTTCATTATTTTTTTTTATAATATTTCTTATTATATTTTCATTTAAACCTGGTGGAAGTGTTTCAGCTTCAATATCAGTAGAGAAGCCATATTTATATGGTTGGTTTACAAGTTGTTGTAATGTAGCATTTGTTTCATTCATATTTATCGCTCCAAAAATTAAATATATAATAAGATCATTAATTTGTTATAACTTTTTTTAAACTTTAAAAAACGTTTATATAATTTTTATTGGTTAAGAAGAACTAGTACTTTAGAATTACTATCAAATTTATATTATGAGGTTAAAAAAAGTCAAATTTTTTTATACTTCACAGTATAAATTTTATTATATCGATTAGTAGATTAGTAGTTAAGTGATAACACTGAACCCTTTTCATTAATCGATATAACTTTTAACTATTCAAGGACTTTCTTCAATTAATAGTTATATTATTTAACGTTTAACTTCAACACATCTTTGGAAAACAAATCTATTATTTTTGTTATTTGTTGTAAGAACTTTTGACCTAACAAAACCTAAATCAAGGGCTTGATGTATTGTTTCAGAGTACCCATAGTTTAATTCAAGTTTTTTTAAAAAGGTACTAATTATTTCTTTTTGGGTCCAAGATTGGGAATCTGTGATTATATCATAAGATAAATTATTAGATTTAAAAGCTAAATAATTCTGATACGAATTTTCATATATACTAGACTTTAAATTTTTTGAAAAAATTATAGGAACCTCAATAATATTATTATTATTATGTTCTACATAAGGGTATCCAAGTTTATTTATAACCTTCTTTAACACATTGGAATTTGTATATTTCGTTTTAATAGATGTGTAATGAGACATTTTATTATATTTTCTTTGAAACGTATTTAATAAGCTAAAAGATTTGGGTATATTTACATATACTAAGGATACTAAATCTTTTAAAGAGCGTCAAGACCCCTATTACAAATAATATCCTTATTTTTGGCTTTAGTAAGCGAGCAGGCTCAGAAGGAATTGAACCTACATTAGAAACTTAGAAGGTTTCGGTCTTTATCCATTAGACGATGAGCCCATTAAGGTAAGTAAGTAAGAATTGGGCAGTACTGGACTTGAACCAGTGACCCTCTGCTTGTAAGGCAGACGCTCTACCACTGAGCTAACTGCCCTTAATCTTACTTTCTCAATAGATATTATACAACATGATTATCTTGGCTGTATTTTTTAATACAATTTCCAACTAACAGAATATTATTCTTATATTGTTAAAATTAAAAAACTACAAAAATTATATTAAACAAATTAAAAGTGTGCTGTGGATAAAAAAATCCCTACTTAAAAGAAATATTTATATATTATTCTATAAGAAAACTATTTGTTGTAAGAACGAATTCAAAACATAAATTAAACAAGAATAATTATTAACATATACCTAAATAATAATTTTTAATCCAATATTTATTATTTAAATCTTAATTAAGTAATAGAAAGAGTGTTTAGCTGGTGAAAGGACTTGAACCTTCAACCTACTGATTACAAATCAGTTGCTCTACCAATTGAGCTACACAAGCATTTATTTGTTAACTTTAAATAATAATTTTACACTTACAATTGAATTTATAAAAATTATTCTTTTAAACTTAAGTATCGAGGGTGAATGACGGGACTTGAACCCGCGGATGGCGGAATCACAACCCACTGCCTTAACCACTTGGCTACACCCACCTTGATACCTATAATATACTGTATAGATATACTAATGAAAAATTAAACAAATGAAAATAAATTTTTTTTATATACTTGTGTCTTTAAATGGTTGCGAATATAAAGTATATATGACGCAACCTTCTCAAGTATTTGATCTTCTAGAATTCTTTAATCATCAAAAAGAACTTGTTATAATTCAGCATAACGGGAAAATTCATAATTATTTGAATAAAAATTCTCAATACCTAAGACAAAAAGATAAAATTGAAATTATTACAATTGTTGGTGGCGGTTAAAAAGGTTACCTTTCTAAAGTTACCGAAACCCTACCTCGTTCTGTATCCTTATAAATAATTTTAATGGATATCTGATCACCAAGCTTATATAACGAAGAAATATTTGTTATTTTATTGTGGTTTTGGGAAATTTCAGAAATATGTAAAAAACATTTTATCCCTAAAACATTAATAAAAATACCGAAATCTTTTATAGAGGTAATATTACCTTGATAAATTTGCCCAATAGACAAATTTTTATTTACTTTACTAAATATAGCTAATTTTGAACTAACATGAGCAATATGAAAATAATCTTTAACTTCAAGAAATTTAAATGGTATAAAAAGATTTTTATTATTTGTCCTTAGATAATATTTTGGGATATTTAAATTTAGCACAAAAAACCTCAAGCCATTAAAGATGACTAGTTTCCCTTTTCCTAGCGGTTTTTCAATTTTGGCATAAATAGTCATATTTGCAAAATCAATTTGTCTTAGACGATTCCATAAGTAGATTGACTCTAAACGTTTTAAAGAAACAATTATCCGCCTAGGATCATTGGTAATATCAAGAATCAAAAATTCACTAACAAAATTGGTATTTAACAACTCGCGTGGATCTGTTGTAGGGTAAATAGAAATTTCTTTTAATGGTAAAAAACAGATTTGTTCTAGCCCAAGATCAACTAAAGCATAGTTAGATTCTATTCCTATTATAATACCAGCTAATATATCGTTTTTTTTTATTTGGTAACTATACTTTGATAAAATGAGACCAAATTTATTAAAATCAAATTTTGATGTGACGGTAGGTAGCGGCATAATTTTTTTTTATTTGTTTGGTAATAAGAATTGATATATACAAAATTTATTCTTGGAATTTTATATCATAATGTTTTTCTAAGTAAAATATGATAGGATTAATGAGCTCTGCTACTTCATCACTAGATAGTGTTCGAATTTTAGATTGGAATTGTAATTTAAAACTTAAACTACAATAACCTTTTTTTATAGGCTCCTTCGAATAATAATCGAATAAGCTTACGGATTTAAGTAACGGTTGTCCAAATGTAGAAATTATTTGTTCAATTTCCTGAGAAAATATAGATTTTTTTACGATAAAACTTAAATCGACATTAGAAATAGGATATGACGAATATGGCAAATAATTAATCAAAGTTTTACCTTGTGAAAAACGATTTAATACTTCTATATCTATTTCAAATAAATAAATATGTCTACTTATATTATTCTTCAAAGCTAAAGTTGGGTGTATTTGACCGAAAACACCTAATTTATTGTTCCCTATAAATAACTCAGTGGTAAGATTAGGGTGGAATTTTGTCGCATAATTATTTACTGGGTTCCAATAAATTGCAACTGGGATATTTAATTTTTTTAGAAAATTTTCAAGAAGACCTTTGGCTTCGAACCAATTTAGAGTTGAATTTTCGCTACCCCAATTTGAATGGAAGTTTTTACCTCCAAAAACTCCACTAATAACTTCTACTTCTTTTTTGTCCCCATCAACTAAATGCTTATAAACTCTCCCTAATTCAAAAGTCTCAAAACTTTTCCCAATATTTTTTTGATTAAACTGTATTTTTTCTATTAAACCGTCTAGTAACGTTAACCTTAAAGTAGACGATTCATTAAATAATGGATTTTTTAATCTTATCTCATCATCAGAATTTTTCTTCATTAATATCGAATGAATACTTTCGTTAAAACCTAAGTTTATAAAATAGTTCCTTAATTGTCTTTTAAGTTTTTCAATTTTTGTCAAATAACCTATTTGGTTATTACTTAAATTTAAAGGTTCAAATTTATTAAACCCAATAGTTCTTACAACTTCTTCTATAACATCTACTTCTCTCTCGATATCAAGTCTTCTCGTTAAAGGAATAAATAAATAGCAATTTTGACCGGTTTCAAAACGAATTTTAAAATTAAGCAATTTTAAATTTGTTATTATTTGGAAATTACTCAACTCAGTATTTTTATTATAAGGACCGGTTAATCTTTTTAAGTTTTCATAAATGATTCTTATTTTTTTTTCAGATTGTTTTACATATCTAGAAAATAAAGAAGAATTATTTTTTAAACTTAAAAAAAGGTTTTTATTAGTACTCATATCTTCAAACTTTATATTTTGGGTCCAAAATATATGCATTAACCTTAAATGGGCTTGTTCAATTAAATTTAAATCCGTTTGTTTCTCAAGCTTTATTGAATAATCAGTTCGTAGACCTAAAATCTTTGATGATTTTTTTACTTTTTTTGAATCATATAAACCATATTGAAGAATTACATATGAAGTATCTGTGTTTACAAGAGTATGATAATTTTGGAGTAAACCTGCTATAGAAATTATTTTATTATTAATCGTTAAAATTAAAACATCTTTAGTTAATTCTATTGTTTTTGATTCTTCTATCGGGAATAAAGACTTTTCTGGAGCGTAATTAGGAACAAAAACAATCTCTGAAGTTGCTGTAAGTTGCTCTAAAGTCTCGAGGTCATAAGCAAAAAAAACTTGTCCCGTTTCTAATAGTAGATAATTTATAGTATCTATAATATTATTAACAGGTTTAAAACCCATTAATAATAATCGTTTTTTTATCCAATAAGGAGATTCTTTTATTCTTAGCTTTTGGCTTTTCATATTGAATAAAGTTATGCAGTCCTTAGAATGTAATAGATTCTCGCTTGTTAAATTTTTTAGAACTTTACTAAAAGATTTTTTTTGCAAATAACGTTCCCAGATAGCGTATTCCCATTTTAATATTTTATAATGTTTAAAGCATTCAAAATTGTTACTTTTTAGTAAGGATCTATAATTAATACTTTGACTATAAAAACTTTGTGTTAAATTTAACGTTTTTTTATACGGATTTAATAAAATCAAAGGTTTTATACTGTTAGGTGTTTGTAAAAATAAATTAGAATGAAAAAGAGCAATTATTTCAGTTATTAACCCTCTTATATTTGAAACATCGGCCCTATTTGCCGTAAAACTAATGTCTAAAATAAGGTCGTTACCTTTAAAATTTTTTTTTTTATCTATACTTTCAATTTCAAAACCTGCAAGAGTTAATCTATTGACTAAATCAATTAAAGTTAAATTTTGTAGTCCTATTAGCTCCTGTACCCATTTTAAAGAAATATACATAAAATTTTATAGTAATGAAAAAATAGATAGATACATATATATATGTGATAATCTTAGCTGAATTATATTTTAAGATTGAATTGAACAAAGAGATGAATTTTTTAAGCCCTAGTAAATGTCAAATTATTCTCATCTGAATATCTTTCCATAAATCTCATAAAACGGTCCCATGCTTCAGCATTTTTCATAATGTAAAGTGCTTGTAGTGTTTTTGGTTTTCCTTCAATAAACTTAGCATTAAGGTCTTTTGTACTTAATGTCCCTTCCTTATCAATTAGAAACATTCCTGTTATTTCACTTTCTGGGTTAACTACTGTATAAAATAGACTAGCATCTTCAAAAATAAAAGTTGCTGTACCTGTAGTCCCATCTGTTGACCGTGTTATATTAATAGTAGGTATAGTAGTTTCTTCAACCCCTTTAATAAATTGTATTATAGCTTTCATAATGCTCCTAATTAAATTATTACTATTATTCTAATATTTTTATAAATAATAGAGAACTATATATGATTAAATAAAAAAAAACAACCCAAATAAAAAGAAGTATTTAAAATTTGACTTTTTTATGAAGTTAAACTATAAGATGATCGTATTAACTCAAAAAAATAATATCAATACTAGTAGTAACAATTATTATTGTTACTAAAAAAGATAATAATAAATTATTATATATATAACTTATGCGAAAAAAAACAATCCAAGTAATTTTAACTAAAGATGTTCAGAAATTAGGGAAACAAGGTACTCTTATTAAAGTTAAGCCAGGATATATTAGAAATTATCTAATCCCTTTAAAACTTGGTAAAATAGCTACTCCTAGTTTAATTAGCCAATTTGAATTACAACAAAAAGACTCAGAAGTAAAACAATTACAATTTAGTAAAAAGTGTATTATTAATAAAGAATTATTAGAAAATTCTGGTAAATTTACAATTAAGAAAAAAATATCAGAGACTGGTATTTTTTATGGTAAAATTACAAAAAAACATATATTAGATTTAATAATAGAGAACGTAGATTTAACTATAGATTTAAATAAAAACCAATTGGAGCTACCTGATATGAAAGAATTAGGTGAATATATTATTGAAATTATTTTAACAACAGATGTTATAGCTAAAATTAATATCGAGATATTACCAGAATAGAATATTGTGGAAAAGAGGGACTTAGAATTATCTAATTCAGAAACAATACTCCCTTACAATCTATTAGCTGAGAAATTAGTTTTAGGAAGTATATTAACAATACCTGAAGCTATTCTGTTGGTTAGTGAAAAATTGCCTATTGAAGCTTTTTATTTAAAGACTCATCAAATTATTTATAAGGCTTTATTAATACTTTATGCCGAAGGTAAAACAATTGATTATATAAATTTAATTACATGGATCCAAGATAATGGTTTTTTACCAAAAATTGGTGGAGCACATGTAATTATAGATCTTTTAAATCAGATGCATACTTTAAGTAATCTAGAAGAATATATAGCTTTAATTTATGAAAAGTACTTAAGAAGATCATTAATTGAACTTGGAGAGGAAATAATTGAAAGTGGTTATTTAACTGAAATACCATTAGAAACAATTTTTACAAAAATTGAGCAAAGTTTTTTTCTCATATCTGAGACTAAATCAAAAAAGCAAATAATTAGTGTCCAAGAAGGATTACAACAAGTTTTAAAAGAAATTGAAGAAGGTTTAAGGATACCAAGGTTACCTGGGTTAAAAACCACGTTTCTAGAGTTTGATATAATAACTCAAGGGTTCCAAAATTCTGATCTTATTATCATTGCTGGACGTCCTTCAATGGGTAAAACTGCTTTTGCTTTCAATTTAGCAAAAAATATTGCCCAAAACCACAAAACAGGAGTAGTTTTTTTTAGTTTAGAGATGACTCGTGAACAATTAGTTTATAGATTATTAGCTTCTGAAGTTGGAATAACAAACACAAGATTAAGAGCCTCAAGGATTAAAGAAACTGAATGGATTAAAATAAATAATACAATAAAGGATTTATCACAACTAAGACTTTTTATTGACGATACTCCAGATCTATCCGTAGGTGAAATAAAATTAAAAGTAAAGACAATTAATCTTGAATATTCAAATCAAATAAATTTGGTAGTCATTGACTATTTACAATTATTAGAAGGTGTAAAACAAGATGCGAATAGAGTCCAAGAACTTTCTAAAATTACACGAGCGCTAAAAAAATTAGCACGTGATTTAAATATACCAGTTATTGTTTTATCTCAATTAAGTAGAAATGTAGAGAGTAGGGTAAATAAAAGACCAATTTTAGCAGATTTAAGGGAAAGTGGTTGTATTAATTTTTCAGTTAAAAAACCTACTACGGCCATAAATAAAATAAAAGATAATTCTATTTTTTGTTGGACGGGTAATTGTATCTCTAAGCAAAAAATTTCTGATATCAAATTTACTGGGCAAAAACCCGTGTATAGATTAGAAAGTAATTTAGGTTGGTCTTTACTAATAAGTAGTAACCATAAAATTTTAACGAATAAGGGTTGGAAAAAAATTGACCAGTTAGCATTAGATAATTTTATTAGTGCAAAATTATTACTCGGGTTTAGATCCTTAAATAATTTAAGTAAGTATTGTGTTACATGGGATAAAGTAACTAGGATAAGATATCACAAGTTAGCTCCGGTTTATGATTTACATATTTCTAATTACTCAAACTATTTAACTAATCACTTAATTATTCATAACTCTATCGAACAAGATGCAGATGTTGTTATTATGCTATATCGGGATGAGTATTATAATAAAGATACATTAGAAAAAAATTTAATTGAACTAATTATAGCAAAACATAGGAATGGTCCAGTTGGATCCACAAAATTAATCTTTGACCCAAAATACCTTAGGTTTTTTAATATTTAATAACGTATTCTAATCTTTGAAACTTAGGTTTTTAACTTTTATATTATCTACTAATAAAAAAATATAGAATAAATTTTTTTATACCTACTAATTAGTTAAAAGTCAATTTGACCTAGAAGATAGAATTGGTTTACTCTATGTTTTAATACTTTTGTATTTGGTATCTAGAGCGTCCTTAGTTCAGTTGGTAGAACATAGGTCTCCAAAACCTAGTGTCGAGGGTTCAAATCCTTCAGGGCGCGTATCGTATAAAATTAAAAACTAGAAATCTTATAATAAATTTTTAATTTTAAAATTATTAAATTCAAAAAAAAATATATATATGGCAAAAAAAGTAACTAGCATAATAAAACTTGCTTTATCTGCAGGTAAAGCTGTTCCTGCACCTCCAGTAGGTCCAGCTCTTAGTCAACACGGGGTTAATATCTCAGCTTTTTGTAAAGAATACAATGCAAAAACAGCTGATCAAATTGGTTTAATCATCCCAGTAGAAATATCAGTATATGAAGATAGATCTTATACATTTATACTAAAAACTCCACCAGCTTCAGTTTTGTTAGTTAAAGCTACTAATATAAAAAAAGGTGCGTCAGAACCAAATAGACAAGTAGTAGGGTCAATCACAATAGATGAAATAAAAAAAATAGCCGAAATTAAATTACCGGATTTAAATACAACAAATTTAGATAGTGCTGTTAAAATTATTGCAGGGACTGCAAAAAATATGGGAATCACAATAACTGATTAACATTTAACAAATTTTAAATAACGGGTCCAAAAAAAGAATGAGGAAATTAAATAAGCGAACGAAAGAGAACAGACAAAAAGTAGAAAAACGCTTATATAGTCAAAATGATGCAATTCGTATTTTAAAAGAAACTGCAAATGCCAAATTTATAGAATCAGTTGAAGCACATATTTCTTTATCAATTGATCCAAAATATAGTGACCAACAATTACGAAGTACCCTAATTTTACCTAAAGGTACTGGTAATACCAAACGTATTGCAGTATTAATGCCTTTAGAAAGTATTACAACAGAATATAAAGAATTAGCTGATATAATTGGTTCTGATGACTTAATCGAAACAATTACTAAAGGTGATATAAATTTCGATATATTAATTGCTACACCTGATATGATGCCAAAATTAGCTAAGTTAGGTAGAATCTTAGGTCCAAAAGGATTAATGCCCTCACCAAAAGCTGGTACAGTAACAACTGATGTAAAATTAACTTTAGAAGAATTTAAAAAGGGTAAATTAGAATATAGAGCAGATAAGACAGGTATTGTTCATTTATTGATTGGAAAAAGTAATTTTGCTGATTCTGATTTATTAGAAAACCTATTTGCTGTCTATACTTCAATTGAAAATAATAAACCTCCTGGAGTAAAGGGACGTTATTTTAAAACTTTTCATATTTGTAGTACAATGGGACCTTCAATCGAAATTGATATTGCTGCTTTAAAGCCTTAAATTAATTAAAATTAAACTAATAATTATCTTTTGACAAACGAATTAAAAAATAAAAAATAAAAATATGACTGAAAAAATTTCGACTTTAATCGATGAACTAAAAACATTAACTTTATTAGAAGCAGCAGAACTAGTTAAAGCTATAGAGGAAACATTTGATGTCGATGCATCTGCTGGTGGTGGAGTTATGATGATGAGCCAAGGTGGATCAGCTTCGGACAATGGTGAAGCAGCGGAAGAAAAAACAGAATTTGATGTAAGTTTAGATGAAGTACCTAAAGATAAAAAGATACCTATCTTAAAAATAGTTCGCTCTTTAACAGAACTAGGATTAAAAGAAGCTAAAGAATTAGTTGAGAATACACCAAAAGTTATAAAAGAAGGGTTAACAAAAGCCGCTGCGGAAGAAACTAAAAAGACGCTTGAGGATGCTGGTGCAGTTGTAACTCTGAAATAATTGTTTAATTACTCCTTTAGTAAATCTAAAGATCAGTCATGTTTTTCTACACTAGGTAGAAAAACATGACTGATCTTTAGATTTACTAAAGGAGTAATTAAACAATTATTTCAATAAAGACTTTTCAATTTTTTAGAATATATCTTCTTCTGCATGAGATTCGACTTCACAATCTGATTGAGGGTAAGCTACACAAGTTAATATGAAGCCTTTTTCAAGTTGCTCTTCCTCTAAAAAAGCTTGCTCTGATTGCTCTACAGTACCTGCTGTTAATTTACCTGTACATGACGAACAAGCACCAGCACGGCAAGAATATGGAAGGTTTAAGTCTTGCTCTTCAGCTGCTTCTAAAATAGTTTGGTCGTCAGGACAGTCAATAACTTTATCAATACCTAAATCTGCGTTTACAACGTGTATATTAAATCCCATACAATTAAATTTGGTTTAAAAATAATAAATATTACAAGCAAAATTTATTTTAATCTAAATAATAACGTAATATATATTACAAGTAGTTAGATAATTTGTCAACGTTATAATTCTTATATACAAATTTCATAGTAAGAAAGTCAAAAACATGTTCACTTAATAGGAGCTTATAACAAATGGCATTACCATGGTACCGTGTTCATACTGTAGTTCTTAACGACCCAGGCCGATTAATTGCAGTTCATTTAATGCATACAGGATTAGTTGCAGGATGGGCTGGTTCAATGGCATTATACGAATTATCTATATTTGATTTCTCAGACCCTATTTTAAACCCAATGTGGCGTCAAGGTATGTTTGTTATGCCTTTTATGACTAGATTAGGTGTTTCTGACTCATGGACAGGATGGGATATTGCTGGAGAAAGATCTGAACCAATTGTAAGTTTATGGTGTTACGAAGGAGTAGCATATAGCCATATTATATTATCAGGTTTATGTTTCCTAGCTGCCGTTTGGCATTGGGTTTATTGGGATCTTGAATTATTCCGTGACCCAAGAACAGGTGAGCCTTCTTTAGATTTACCGAAAATTTTTGGTATACATTTATTCTTATCTGGTTTATTATGTTTTGGTTTTGGTGCATTCCATGTAACTGGATTTTTTGGTCCTGGTATTTGGGTTTCCGATGCTTATGGATTAACAGGTCAAGTTCAACCAGTAGCACCTTCATGGGGAGCTTCAGGTTTTAATCCTTTCAATCCTGGTGGAATTGCCTCACATCATATGGCGGCAGGAAGCTTTGGAGTCTT
>JARUPZ010000858.1:0-27790 GCA_031213475.1 Nereocystis luetkeana | reverse complement strand
TACTACTACTACTACTACTACTACTACTACTACTACTACTACTACTACTACTACTACTACTACTACTACTACTACTACTACTACTACTACTACTACTACTACTACTACTACTACTACTACTACTACTACTACTACTACTACTACTACTACTACTACTACTACTACTACTACTACTACTACTACTACTACTACTACTAACTACTACTACTACTACTACTACTACTACTACTACTACTACTACTACTACTACTACTACTACTACTACTACTACTACTACTACTACTACTACTACTACTACTACTACTACTACTACTACTACTACTACTACTACTACTACTACTACTACTACTACTACTACTACTACTACTACTACTACTACTACTACCACTACTACTACTACTACTACTACTACTACTACTACTACTACTACTACTACTACTACTACTACTACTACTACTACTACTACTACTACTACTACTACTACTACTACTACTACTACTACTACTACTACTACTACTACTACTACTACTACTACTACTACTACTACTACTACTACTACTACTACTACTACTACTACTACTACTACTACTACTACTACTACTACTACTACTACTACTACTACTACTACTACTACTACTACTACTACTACTACTACTACTACTACTACTACTACTACTACTACTACTACTACTACTACTACTACTACTACTACTACTACTACTACTACTACTACTACTACTACTACTACTACTACTACTACTACTACTACTACTACTACTACTACTACTACTACTACTACTACTACTACTACTACTACTACTACTACTACTACTACTACTACTACTACTACTACTACTACTACTACTACTACTACTACTACTACTACTACTACTACTACTGTTGTACCAGGTAATGTTAGTGTTTTATTATTATAATGGATGGACGGCTGCAGGACGAAACCGACGAGGGCACGAACAAGAGAACTATCAACTGAAACCGATGAGTGTTACTCAGGTACTCGCCATCTGCGCCGCGGCTCTTACTGCTACTGTTGTGTACAGTGAAATTTGCTGAAAACGACTGCCGGAAGGCCAGAACGAATCGGGTAGGTTTGTGTGCATGGGGCCAGCGGGGGAGTTGATTTTAGTTCCCTCCCCAAAAAAACGTGTTTTTTTCTGCAGTGGGAGGGAACACGCTGGGGATTTTGTGTGGAAAATCTGGGAAAAAGGCTGTTTTCCGGATAATTTGGGTTCTCGGTGGGGAAATACGCGTCCCTGAAAACCACTGCCCGAACATGAAGCATACGTGTAATGCCTGGAAGGGGTGTGTGGCGGTGATGGGTTGCGCACGCTGCCTCCTTGGAAAACTCTTCGTCTAATCGTTCCTCGGTCATTGTTCCTGTGATCGCGAGCACCTCTACTTCACTACAACAAGCCCCGAGCCGCGCGCGCGCTGTGAACCAGCGGACAGCTATATAAAGCTGCACTTTTCGGCGCCATATGTGGTGAGAGGTACCAAGATGCCCAAGCATACCTCTCAGGCACATACAGCAGGCAGACGTTGCAGCAGAGGCAACGATACGCTTGAGTTCTTTCATTTTTGATCGCGACAGTAGCTCCAAGGGATCTAACCAGACAGCTACTACTACCCCATTTATTTATGAGACTCTATCACGGAATACATACAGTATCGATAGGCGAAGGTACCCTCCAGCAGAGGCCCAGCCGAGGCAACATATATAGTCGCTTGTGGTGGTGCCGCGAATATCATATTTGTTTTCCCACCATCATATTGTCGAGCTCTCTTACAGCTCTTCGTACTGCTGTTGTTGTCGCTGTTGTTGTGTTATCTTAATGGTACCGTAGTTGTCGTTTTTTTTTGCGAGTGAGTGTGATCGCTGCGCCATAATTTCGCCTTCACTCTGAGCGTTTGTTCAAATCGGTACGGTCGATCGCAGGAGACCTGCGGAGGTCGTGCCGCAGCACAAGGGCAGGGCAGTTGCGCTCTACTCGGGCTTGATTATCGCCATCTTTGGATGTGAGCCGGGAGCCATATTCATTCGCCATGCGGTCTGAATCTATCAGCGAAATCATTCATTCGTTCCCACGAGCGCATCACCTCACCTACCTGTGGCTGATGGGCGGTAACGTCCCCTCGGTAGAGTGCCCGTGCAAATTGCACAATAATTCGTACCGGTCTTGTACAACAACAGTAGTAGAGTGTACATACACACTTGTGTGCTTAACTCTCGTCTACCACAGGTTAGGTGTCAGGTACCCCTGGTGCGAAACATCAATTATTTTGCTTCCCCATACACTGCTACTTTACTGCTGTGTATACCGGTCGCCTGTTATTTGCAAGGATCTGGTACTTACTTGTACATTGTTGTATGTACATACGAAGTAGACTATTTATACTACCTTACTGTACCCCTGCTGTATTACTGCACTCATTGGCGGCACCGAGACCGTGGAAACTCGGGGAAATAGATTGCAAGCCTGCCACGGTTGGGTATAATATGTCGAGCCACGTGAAGCGTGGGATGGGCAGTCCGTTGCAGTCGCCTCCATCCAGAGACCAAACCCCTCTTACACATTGTTCTGGGATGAGAGTGAAACCTCCACCACTGCATCTGTATAGATGTACATCCTGCCAATAGGTTGATGGTAGAACGACGAGTGTTCTAATGATAGTATTTGGAGTCGTTACGGCAGGCGCACCACGTGGAGGTTGGGCTCCAGGGACTATAATAGCTCCAACATGCACGTTTTACTAGGCGAGACAGTAAAAAAACACCGATTGATACACGTACGTACACAACTACTGCTGTAATGTAATAACACGGGTATTTTTCATTTTCCTTTTAGTTTAACATATTATATAATAATTCCGGTGTCCTGCAGCATCATGTGAGCTGGTTTATTTCTGTAGGGGTTGCACGTTTTGGGTCAAAGGTTTCTGACCGACTGAGTTCCCTAAGTAAGTCCGAAGTGAGGAACCAGCAGTTGGGATGAAAACATTACTCGTATATTCGTTTTAGGACTAGCGCATAGAATTGCCGGTCAGGTGGCGCGAACAATTTTCTTTGAAGTACTGTATCGGGTGAGATATTGAGCCCCTAACGTGAGGGGCTCAGGAACTTCTGGTGCACCCCTACCGTGGGATGGCTATATATAGCCGAACGGCCCGAAGCACCTACCCGGCGCACTCCGTTTGCGATATCTACCCGATGCCATGCATGTTGTTGGTATCCTACTGACCTCATGAACAGCGGAACAACATGCCATATACCAACGGTTGGTTGGAGATATGTCAGAGATGTGGCGTCGTCGAATTTCATTGGTCAGACGCAGACTACAGCAGTAGGAGGCGTTCTTGACATAAAACCGCTATTTCTACCCATCGGCATCCCGAACATCCGGTGTCTATGCCAATTCTTCATGATTATTCATGCTATCAACAGGATATCCAATTTTCCTACTTGAAAACTGCCTTCCACGTAGAATGGCAATCGAAATGATTATTATTTGTTTGTAGTAAGACACGAATTTCCTTCACAGGCAACATTTACACAGTAAAACGTACCGGTACCTGGTACCACCGTAGTCATTCGTAACAACAGCTGTTGATCAAGCAAATTAAAGTCTAAATCAGCAGAGACAGTATCGAGATATAGAAAATCCGATAAAATCGCCCCTAGATATTGTTTTCTTCTATCTTCTGGGAACGAGTCTGCCAAAAAAGCTGATCTTGATTTCGTTCAGTGGAATCGATACCATCAATACATAATTCGTATATACATTCTACAGGAGGCTAATTTTTTTTGACTGCGAGGGATGCAACTCCTGAAAACAAAAAGGAATAATTTCGATTCTCGTTTTCATCGAAAATACCTCGTACAAATATCAAATAGGAAAATCGGCTGTTCTACGGTAGAGAGATACACAGGTTACTACGTGTTTCCAAACCACAAGACTTAGTCCGGCAAAATACATCGGAAACATGTGTAGCAAGGGGACCAGACAATGCAATGCAACGCCAGCGCACTTATCTAGAAGGACTTCCATGGTGCCCCGGTGGTTTTCCATCCGAACTGTCATAGGGATTCTATGGTGCTTCCGTGGTGTTTACGTGGGGACGTGTTGCAGCAGCGTGAGCCTTCGACCCCCCAGATACGCCGGGACCGCAATTCCCGAGACTGCCTGCCAAGTTTTACTGTAGTGAGTTCGTTGATAGATTCATACATTTTGGTAGGCTATCTCCGAGCGAGAGAATGGCCAGAATGCGTCATGTTTCCAGTATTTCAGTTGTAAGAGCAAGCAACACGGTTGACTAACGAGGAACCAAGCGCGTGGCGAACGATATGTATGCACGAAAGGTGGGTGGGCACGTGACCGATGGAGGTATTGTTTGACAGGTGGATAGAGGGTTTGAGTTGTAACGTTCTTCTTTGGAGATGGTGTTTAGTATACACTATCAATATATAGGTTGACGACATGTTGTGGTTTCAAGACTTTCCGAATTAAGAGGAATCCTCTACGTAGAAAGCCTCCATTGTTGAGGCAGCAAGACTCTCAAAGCTCAATCCCTGCGTAAACAATGGGCCCTCCACATAGCACTGATCCGGAAAATTGCTACGTTTCAGTGCATCAAATATTAGAGCCACCGCGCTGCAACACCTGCCGGTTTGACGCACAACTATCTTCACCACAAAAAGGGCATCCCCGTCATCGCCAGGTAACAGCATGTATGCCTTCCTCCTCCAGTTTAAATCGTCGGCCCGGCGTTGCGACACACCTCTCCTGCGCGACCCACTATCGCAGGCCCGAGGCGGTGACCTCCTGCTGTTAGGTGCGCCTTTCATTCAACATATTCTCCTTTCCTTCTCGGCCTTACCTCCATGGGAGTTCCATAAGACTTCGACGATGCTTCAATGATGATTCCATGTTTCTGAATCCATGATGCTTCCCTGGTGCTTTTATGGCGCTTCCATAGTGCTTCCATGGGACTTCCATGGTGTTTCCATCCTGGTTCCAGAGCGTTTCTGTGGTGCCTCCACTGTTCTAGTCAGCCCTGACCTCTATCAGGGAGAAGGGTAGTTCCCTTGTATGTCTAGGGCTTGTCGCCAGAGTGCCGCCAAGCGTACACTAAAGCGCCTGCGAGCCGGGCATACGGTTCAAGTGCAGGACCTCGAAAATATCAGGCGCCTCCTGTACTCGTGCTAAGCGATCCCCGGACGGTGTCTAACAAACGCCGACCTTAAGATACGATTGTACCCCTCCGCGTCTTCAGAGAAGGAAGACGAATTTATTCATATACCATGTGTTCGATTGCCTTAGCACCCTTGGCAACCGAGTCGTTGTAGTTGCTGGTATTTTTCCCGTGATACTGTTTGATTCGATACCTGGTACAGGCCATCCAAATGGGCGAAAATTTTGGCGGGGTTCGAACCAATTAGTCTACCAACTGTTTTACGCGGTTGTCATATATTTTGAGTATGTATATAGGTATGTGTTACCGGGACGACTGGCACGGTGGCTACGTACTGATACGGCTGGGTACAGTTCTCAGACCCTAAAAAAGACCCGTTCTCGTTAGATCCCTGAGGCCGGCTCACCTGTTGTTTGAGAATTCGAGAAGTGCCCTCGTGCAGGGAGGATCGCACCACGCACAAGGTAAATCGATGCGAGGCGGTAGTTACAAGTAGCCACAGTGGCCAATCCACGAAGTATCAGACACGACAACGGACACGACGGGCAAGGCAGAGGGCCCAAGGGGTTGGGGGTGGATAGGACGGGTATCGCAGATTACTTGGCTTTGACTTTCTTTAGGCCACTTGGTAGCGTTAAGTAAACCTTTTGTGTTCCCGAAACCTCGCAACTGGATCTTTACCCAAGACCGAAGGCGTTTCTACACCGGGGGTCCTCGCTGCCCCTATAAGATGCGCCCAGAGTGGCCAATAAAAGCTTACCCTCTGCCCATACAAGTAGACCCGACCCGTGACACTGATTAGAACAGTTGTCTCGCGCCTTATTATCCTTCTCATAGCGCTGGTCACGACAGTGGCAACGCTTTGAACCATGCACCCTAGCGCCCCTCGCTGCAATAATCACCCCTGCCCGACGCATAGCCATCGTCGGCGCAAAGCGGGCACTCCGATACTAGCTCGGCGACACCGTGTGCGGATTGCTGCTCGGTCCCCGGCCGTCGGCCTGGCGTTTGTAACACCCCCCCCGACGCCTACTACTCGGCTTAGGGTGGGCTTACTTGCTGTCACGTCCGCGTTTTGTCCCCAGCACCCTCATCACTGCAACACCTCCCCCGGCCCGGCGCATGTCAACGTCGGTTCCAAGTGGGTCGTATGACGATTCATCGATCCTCCGTGCCTCCTCAGCACCCCCATCACTACAACACCCCCCCAGCCCGGCGCATGTGAACGTCGGTCCCAAGCGGGGGACTCGCTGGGGACCTCGTGTTACGCTTCGCGCTGGGTGCAAGCAATATCTACCTGGTCAGGGAAAGCCCGACATGCTCCGTACCGGCATTGTAGGGATGCGAGGGTCTATGGTCATACGACTGCGGCCATGCATGATATCGAGTACAGCTCTCCTCCCCCCCCCCCCCAACCCGACGTATGTGAGCATCGGTACCTAGCGGGCATATACCGCTGCAGTGCGTGCGCCTTCCTCTTCCGCCCCTCGCCGTCAGCTCGATACTGCAGCGCCCCTCCTTTCCACGGTGTTGCCCTTGGACAGTGTTGAGAAGAGCAGCATTCCTGATATTCGTACGTTCTTCGGGCTTCCTTCTCCGCCTATCGCCGTCGGCCCGATGTTGCAGCCCCCCTCGTTTTTGCGGTGCTGCCCTTGGACGGTGGTCAGAAGAGTGGCGGTCTTGATCATCGTCCGAGGTTCTGCAGCCTTCCCCCTCCGTCCATGGCCGTCGGTCCGAGGTTGCAGCGCCCCGTCCTCCCTCGGTGCTGAAGTTGAACCGTGGTGAGAAGAGCGGCGGTCCTAACCCTCGTACATTCTTCACGACTTGCAACCGCCAGCGCCGTAACCTGCATATCACGCTCGGAGCCTGCACTCACCTGTGAAGAATATATATTTTCTTCCTGCCTTACCTGCATCTGAGGTAGGAAGCCATTGTCGACGGCTTCCGTCTACACATTGACACTACACGTTTACTCTTTTGGCAAAGCCCCAGACACCACTGTACGCTACCATCGTCCTACCACATAACCCTACCTTTAACTGAGAATACATAGAGTTCTGCCAGTCTTTTGTGGTATGGCTATACGTGGCCACACTGCCCACACACTGTTGTGAATTCGCACTTTGATCCTCTTAAATGTCTGCGCGCTTGACCGTGTCACAACTGTTGTGATGGTTCACCGATTGATATTTAAATATACTTGCGCACTGGACTGTGTCGATATTGCAACAGTTCACTTACCGTCGCCACACGTTTCAGGTTTTGCACTGGACTGTGTCGACGCTGCTACCCATCCCTTACCTTCGTCAAGCCTTTCTGACTGTGCCTTCAACAATCCTTTCTGCAAAGTTAGTATTCATCTGCCTTCCTAGTGCTTGTCGAGATATCTTTAGTTTAATTGTGCCGATAACATATATTTATATATATTATGCATTCCTTCCGGCGATGACCTCAAAATGCAACAACTCACGTAGCTTCGCCTGACGTTTTCCTTTACGCACTGGACTATGGCGATGCTGCCACCATTCACTTATCTTCGTCAGGCCTTTCTGACTGTGCCTTCAGCAAACCTCTCTAAATAAGTCAGCATCCATCTGCCTCTCTGATGTTTGTTGAGGTGTTTTTAGTCTATTTGCGCGGATATTCTATTTAGACATATTTTATGCGTTTCTTACGGCGATGATCTCAAATTCCCTGCATTGAGAGTGGATACTCCTAGTGAATGTGGAGGAAGATTTTGTACATAGATTTACCACAAGTTGAAACAAGTTCGTGATGAACCCACTTTCTACTTCGGTCTCCTCCTATGGTAAAGAGTTCTATTTCGTATACTTCGCGTCCTTCAACCTACTGGCACTGCCCAAAGTTATTATCTGATTTGATTGTGAGTAAGTCGTTTTAAGGTACAGACGTTTACGACACCCCCTCAGCACGAGCATTGCCCACTGGTGCGACTGCTCCGTGCTATACCCATGGGGGTGCATTTCAGCGTCGATGCCAAGCTGGTTTTACGGTGGCTCACCGATCCTCCGTCCCCCCTAGGTTCCCCGTCGCTATAACAATACACCATGTATATATGTGTAGTACCAACTGGCTGAAGGGCGTGTAGTACCAACAAATATCGCCTCCTTTCATCCCGCACGCAGAAACACTGGTAACATTGAAATGACCAAAATATAAGGGAGATTCAGTAGGTGCTCCGTTCCCGCGAATGGCGTTTCATGAGTAATCTTGCGCCCCCTATGTATGGTGTGAATGACCTGTAACAAGCTGCATGTGCTACAATAGGAACACGCTCAATGGGAAAAAACTACAGTTTGTGCCCAGGTAGTTGATAGGTCCCCGACTACGCCAGGCGTGGATACCCAAACTAAACCAACGCCTTACCGACCTTGTCATTTCACCCTTGCTGGCCTTTTCCCGGTGACGTTATTTTCGGGCAGACGGTGGTTACCTTGTGTACCACGCGGTGAAGGCGGCTGAAAACCCAAGCACGTCTTATGTGTTGTCGGTGAGCTTACACGCAGTAGAGAGCGCGACGCAGTTCGCACTGAACTATTACGGGGGACCATAGTTAATAGGACCAAATTTTGTTAGTAAAAATGGTTAAATATATAGGTTTTTATGTATACCATATGTCCTGTTAACTATGGTCCCCCGTACTAGATGAAGGGGATGGGGGGTGAAACGTACCTGACATGTCTTTCGGCCTTTTCTGTCTGCATCATGACTCTCGCAAGTTTCCGCGTGTGCCTAGTTATACTACAGTACTGTCTACGACGTATATATCATACCAGGTACGTATTAATTATGTTTATTCGTTCTGGTTTAAAGAAGCCGTCGTCAACTGTGAGTTTTCCGCACCAATCTGGAGGATCAGTCGTCCGGGTTGCACGTGTTTTGCAACAAGTACGCCGGGTATACCACGGCGAAAACTTGCGCGCGGTGACCAACAAAATTCAATACCATCTAGGCAGAGAGATTTCCTGCATAAGCAACGGTGTGGTGTTCCTTGCGCAACTAAATGTAGACAAAGCACCCTTCCTCCCCTGCCTTACTTCGTTTTGGTGTCCTTTGTGACGTCACAGAACAATGCGTACAAGTATCCAGACATCTACGTGTGCTTGTACGACTTTTACGGGTGTGATGGCGAGGAATTGGAGGAGGGCTGCATGCGCTCCGCACAAGGCACGGAGGGGGGAAGTTCTAGGGCCGTGTTCAATTACGGCATGGACAACGCGCAAGAACTCAAAACTGACGCGTTCCTGACTGACGAGGTAATCCGGGCCTGTTCTTCTGTTCGAGCGGTTGGACAGCGCTGTCATGCTCGTAGTGCGGTGGCCAATCGCAGGAATAGTGATCAGATACTTCCAGGCGGTGTGACACTGTCTTACTAGATACATGTCTTAAGACTAGCACCCGCAACCCAATGGAAGCGCGCATGCCGAATGCCTCGGCAATATGGGGAATGCGTTATTGCCTCTGCTACAATATGCCTGAATCCGGGAGGTGCCCGTTTTTGGTCCCACGACAATGACTACCCTTGGCGCATGCCAATGCGCGGCCTCGTGTGTTCGTGTTGCTTCGGCTCTGGTTGCAGAGAGGCTGGTGCGTTACCTTCGCTACTTCGGAGATAGTGTTTTTCGAGGGCAAGCGGGACCCCGAAGATTACATTGACCTAAACGTAAGGGAACTGACACGCATGAAGTCACGCAAACACCAGGTGTAGCCATTGAGCGGGACAATTCGCGCTTTTACGTCGGGTGCGACGTCGTTTAGCCGATATTGAGCCCCGTTTTAAGAAAGTAATGCACTGCCGGTAGCTATGTCCTATTCGAAGGCATGTATCGCCACCTCGGTGGCGCGTCGTTTGGTGACAATGCCATCGGCTTATTTATGGTGTCTGGGGTAATCCAGGTCTACCCATGGATGTATGGGAAGCATGTTGCTACTCGGACGGAAATAGGCTTCGGACTTAGAGACCTGGGGACACGACCGACTATGGCGCAGATATAATATATACATTTTACCTGCGTGTGCTTCTGGGGGTCCACCCCTCTAGCCGTGTGTGTAGCGATGCTGGCCACTGGCTCCTGTTGAGTGCAGGGGTATAGTTGTAGGTATTCGCTTCTTTACGCAAGCTTAAGGTAGGCAAATCACACGTTGTCCTTCTACGAGAGCGTTTACAACTTTCCTACACTAATTATCTGTTTATCGTGGCTATGGTGCGTTGTGACTCTGTGGTCGGCTCGACGAAAGATGTTCTGGTACCCGGGTGGGGGCGCAAACCTTTCGACGACATGCATCGGCCAGGAGGGGGAGTGGGAATCTCACAGGTATACGTTTTCCGCGGTTCTCAGTCTGCAACACATACGAGCACCATCACATTTATGACCGTCGTTCACACTCTGTAGTAATACCACGATGTATGTGTGTGTCAATCAAGGACATGGTAGGAATGGTTATAGGGTTCTGAGGGGCTTTTGTCTTCGTTTTTTCCCCCCATCTGTGGAGTCTTCTTCGAGACTACTACTCTTCACTGCACATGTGGCCTTTTGACACGTTAGCTGAACCATCTCGTGCCTTGCGTCGTGCCGCCGCCGTGACAGCGAGAGCGTATTCGTCTCCTTACGCGATGCAGATACCGGTATCTACTCGGCCGGTATTCAAGTGCCTTATTCCTGCAGAACGAGTGAGTCCGACAGTCACACCTTCAACTATATGGTGAGCACATCGGCACAATAACGCCTTGCTACTCCATATTTCTTGGTGTTTTCTATTACGGGGGACCATATTAAGTACCAGGGTAGGGCTTACGGTACACACAAAAACCTATATATTTCGCTATTTTTACCAACACTATTTGGTCCTATTTACTATGGCCCCCCGTAATAGACGTCGAGATGGTGGTGACGTGTCTATCATGTCTGAGTTCGTTCGAGTTCGGAACCCCCCACCGAGAATCTCGGCAGCTCGACGTCTTTCACGGGGGGACTCGTCATATCGGGGTAATGCCTTGTGAGTGTTGTCTTCGACGTACGATGCGTGCATGTATACATGATGCTTGTTTCCTTCCCCAGAGCTACTGAGCCTAACCAGAGCTAACTGAAAGGCGGTCTTGGAGGTACTATTATCAACCATAACCCTTCGTACTTACCGCTGCGGCCATGGTTTATCCAGGGAGTCGGGCTAACGAAAGAGATTAAAATCAGGAGCGACAATACGGCATCGTACAAGGCGGTGGCAACATCATCATTCCTTCAGAAGGACAAGGTGGGCACCTCTCTAGGTCACTTAATCGATACTCAATGCACAAGGGCTTTAACCGAACCCTCTGTCTGTTGGGCACACCAAGCGAAGGGCTTCTTCAGACAATGTTTTGAAGATTGGTACGTACCACACCAGTAGTCGGTATTCATTTAGTCGCTTCTCGACATAAATTTTATATGGTACAAGAGTAAGTGCAGGAGGTGTTATGTTCTCTGTATTTTTACGAGTAGTCTCAGAGTAGACATACATGGCTTGATGCACGACAGACATCAGTTGATTGCGTCCTGCGCACTCGTAACCTCAAGCGCCCGAAGCCTCAGCTCCGTCAGCAGTTTTGAAGATACTAAGTACTTTCGACTGGACTGCAGGCTTGTGGATTGTTCAAGCATATAACCGTGAAACTTGAAAACCTATGATAAAGTGGTTGGAAGTTGGGGGGTCGCAGATACTATTCTTATACCAAAAATGAGGGTCATGCTTTGTTTAATTTTAGGGTATTACAAGGCGCTTCGCTCCGCGGGCTCGCTCAGTAAGGAAAAAAGTACACCAAATTAAGCGAAGCGAACAGAGGTCCACGATTGAATTTAGTTTTTTGAAGGATTGTAATTGCAAACCGGCGGCTTGATAATGCCAAGAGTCCCGCCGCCATGCTTCAGGAAAAAACAGCTCCGACGTCAGCTCGGACGCCACATAATACGCTTCGCGTCGCGGATGTCGTACGTACGTTCATACCCCAGGTAGGGTACTGCTGCTGTACTTATTTTCTTATTTTGATATGCTCTATGTCTGTACTCGTATGTACGAAGAAAGCAAAAGCACAGCACGGCACAGCAGCAAAAACAATGAAAATGAAACCGAAAATCGGGAAAAAAATGAAATCCCCATCCCCTCTCGTGCAATAATGTTCTGCCTGATTGGAACACCTTACACCCGGTCGAAACAAAGAAAATAAAAAATCACACAGAAGAGCTTGCCTCGCAGCCTCGTACGCCGCCCACCCCTCTCGCGACCACCTCGCCACCCATTCGGTCCGGGAAAAGCTTTTATCACTCTCTGCCACAATCAGCCCCGTCGCCCTCCTCGCGTGAAGCTCGGTGCTCACCGTGGCCGTCGTTCGCCAGATCGATAACGTTGGTGTTCAAACTGCCCAGCTCCCTCTTTCAACTTCAGCGTGGTCGCAAAAATAAGCACCGCTTGAACATTATCTTGCCATCCTTAACGACCTTTATCACTCGTACATACTCTATCAAAAATCACAAACGGAAGCCAGACAAAGCCCGTTCATGCATCCCTCGTGTCTCGAGGCACACGCGACGCCTAGGCACGAAAGCGGCGACCGCGCTCCTTGCAACCCCCCTTCTACCCGCCGGCATTCGCTGACACCCGCGACGGTGCCGGGTCCTCCCGCCGTGCCGTACTCGAAGTAAACGCACGCACACGAAACAAAAGACGAAGAAAGGAAGAAAGGACGTGTCAAGAGAAATGAAGAAAACCAAGAACTGCTGGAAAGGTCCGGCAAGTAATGAAAGGAGGCGGTTTGGAAGTGGGAGCTCTGAGAGGCCAGGGATGTGCCAACCGAGCACGCTCAGGGGTTGTGATTGAAGTATGTAGTTCTATAACTGATCTCGAACGCCCGGCATGAGCCTCTCTTTCGACCACTCTGCTCTACTCCACTCTGCTTCTTTTCGCTTCTACTTTGTCTTGCGCGAATAATCTACACCCTGGGTCCGGGTCTCCAGCACATCATGGGATTTCTACGTCAATGATCATATGAGAGCCCGAAGCTTCCAGACTACACACCCACAGTGGTTCCACAGCGTCTGCCTTGAGGATATCAAGTCGATGCACCACTGCTCCATCAACTCTACGCGTGTACGCGTATACCCTGGCACACTGGCGATACATTCGTCATTTGGCGAGACCAACCGTGTTGTGCGTACATAAACATTTGACTCGGTCGACAATCATGTACGCTCTACAGAAACATTCTTGATGCAGCATGCCTCGGCGCAATGTTTCCGTCAATACGCAAGGATCGAGAGGAGAGTGGCATACCACACTGCTCAACGACTAATAGCGGCTAGCTGGGCGATACGGCGCACGCCTATGCGTAGGACGAAACCTGTTCCAAACGAGTTGTACTATACTTACGTATTGGCCTATTCCGAACGGTGGCAAGAAACAACAACGTGCCCTACTCAGCCCTTATCCAGACGCCTTGCTCGCGACCCTTTTCTCGGTAGAGAGACGTTCACATCACAGGAATCGCGAGCCCCTACGCCTGGCTGTCCATGGAAATAGCCCAGGAAGAAAACTCGCTGGAGGAGATCACGGAGATTGACCCCCTCAATATCGCTGAGATGCTCGGAAACGTTGGCGGGTTTTGGGGTGAGTCGAGAGACAAGCGGAATCGAAGGTGCTCATAGCGGTGTGATTATGTTTCGTGTTGCTAGGTTTTGGCGCAACTGTTCCTTTTAGATTTCCAGTGTTGTTATCACTACAGCAACAGTCACATAACCTTTCTGTAGTGGATGCTTCAAGCAGCAACGGGTGAAGGGTATATAATGGGGAGTAACGAACGAGTCCGGCCTTCTTCTTCCACAACGATGATTTTACATAACGCGACAAACTCCAGATTAAATTGTTGTACTACAGAAGTCTATACTTGTAGGGTTGAATAAACACAGCAGTGCCGCTCACGGTGGCAAAGCTCTTTGATATCTTGCAGATCTCACGGAATTTGTACTGCCGCTGTCGTTCTTACACTTCCTCGCAGATCTGCTCCTCTTATTGTGGCCACTGTTCTTCGTTGCGGCAGCCCGCCAAGAGCCCCATCTTAAGGTTCGCAACCTCAGAAAATCGATAGCTAGAGGATCGGAACACGTGGTGGCCTTCTCGCAACCAATCTGCATTTCTGCTTCCTTGAGGCGCCACAATGAGCTGGCCAGACTGCCCGTGCAACCACCCACCGCGGACGCAGCCAACCAAACTTCTACGTGGGATACTACTGACGCATCGTCTCGTCAGCAGGTGTGTGTGGCTAGTTTGGCCGGGCCTCTTGTCTACTACAGGCCGCAAGGTCTTCACACTCATAGTTGGGAGGGCCACCTAAGCATTGGAAGTTTGGCTGTCTGTAGGATCGGTACCAGGGGTGATCAAGGCTACAACACCCCTACCCAAACAGGGGAAGATAGAGGAACGATGGTTGTTAAAAGGGATGGAATGCTTTGAGTCACGTATTATCATCACGTTGTCACGTGCTCCGGCGCACAGGAAGCCTCATATCATACTTGAAAAGCTAGCTGTCATCTATTAATACCAACCAACCAAGGGACCTCACTAATACTATCGAGGTTTCGGGCTCAAACTAATATGACCTTCTCTGATTACCACTATACCAATAGTCCTACTGATGGTATATCCAACAACGAACACCAGTACTCCCATATCAAGATCTGTTCCTCCTCAGACCCGCGGTCAGTGGCTTCAAACGTCAGACATGTACACCGTTCCACCCGTCCCACCTTCTCCTTCCTCGCGCTCAACGTACGCAGAACCCTCAACGTGGGCATGATTCTCGCTATCCTCGCGTCTCGGAGGACGTCTCATCCATACGAAACCCCAATCTCTCTCACCCTTCAAGGGTAGGGGCGGCGCGCCCGTCATAATTGGCCCCATCAAACTTCACGTCGGGGGTCATCACCAGAATCGCCACGACAATCGGGAGCCCGTAGTGAGCTGCAGGTCGCGAGGACCGCTGCAAGCCTGAACCCCATGGCGTCACCAAGACCGTTGCCGGCAGCGCCGATGGCGAGCCTCAGCAGTAGCCAAGCAACCGGCGTTGTCACCGTGTGGGTAAAGCACGCTGAAATGTCTTCGGGCCGGTGCTGTATGGGAATGTTACGGAACATCCTGCCACATCACGCAGCTGTTCTCTCTTCTAGGAGCTTTAACATTGTATAATAGGAGAAGATGCAGGAAATGAAACTGCCAACCCATTGCGTTGAAAACGGCCGCAACGACCACTGCCAACCCATTGCGTTGAAAGCGGCCGCAACGACCACACCTAACCTGAAGCAGGGTAGAAAAAATGCCTTACCAAGTCAAGGTTAGCACGAGCTGATGCAGTAGCCTGGGAGGATCCAAGCACTGCTGCATGTGGTCTATGTTGTTCATCACACAAGCTACCCGTTCATGAGCAAGGGGAGACGAGGCACGCTTCAGTAGTATATTTATGCCTGGTACACCTATTCAGGGTGGTTATTGCACAGACACATTGTTTGTGCTGCTCTCAGGCTTGCCGCTGTTGCCCACAAACGGATGGGAAGCGCTTCGCGATAGAAACAATGAACAGGACACGACGGTCATGTACAAGGATTTGATACGGAACTCACGCGCGCGGGGATAGGGGTTACCGGCGTTTGTTTTGCTACGAATGCCACGCGGGTTCAGCAACCCATAGTGTAGACAAAATCGATGTAAGTCGAAGTGGTGCTCAGCGCACCAACAACATGCGGGCTGCACTGCTACGCCCCGATTTGATGGCATTCACCTTAATCTACCCTAAATCGCAGCAATCAGCCCAGTTTGGTGGTACTCGGCACCGTGGAGACGCCGAGGCGGTGAGGGAGAACTGTAAAACCGTCGCACATCCATATATGCTTCACCGATATAGTTATCCGTATGACTTGCAGGTTACACATTTAGTCCCGCTTTTTCGAGAGGGGTGCTATTCCTGTGTTCTCATAAGGAATTAATTGTCCACGGTAGCGTAACCGGCGAGCTTAAATGCTTAACCCCGATAGATCCATGGCCTGAACATCGAAACATATGTGACTCATGTGAGTACGAATCACGAAGCGCACGAGAAACCGGACACACACTGCATGGATATTCCAAGAAGTGCGAATCGCTGTTTGGCAAAATACACCAGCACGAGGCGAGGAGTCGCCCATCCTGGCATCTACGCAAAGACACAAGCTGGCAACCACGGGTGCTTCGCGACTGTTGTATGCGGCCAGTAGCCTTCAGAGCCGCTGATTCGTGGCAAAGTCGTCTATGGCGAGTAGACCACCACCGTAAAATATGCCACGGTGGTACAAACACGGTTGTATGCCACTGTCTATTGGCTTGTGGCACAATTAAAATGCCCCTTCGATTTCGAGTGTTTCGAAACCGCGGAAACTCTTACAATAATCGAAGGAATAACAAGGGTATTTCAGGCTTACCGCTTGTGCCGGACTCCGTTATTTGGTTTGTTCTGTTCGCGCTGTGTCAAGCGCGATCCTTGTGCACTTTCCCACTCTCATGATCATTTAATATGTCCTGGCCCGAACGTGCCAGTTTTATTATTGTTACTTTTTTTCTGAGCTGAAACTCACAATCGGACTTGCCTGCCAGCACTCCAGGTCCGTATCACTATGGCAGTCGGCCATACGCACCGTCGACAAGTTTGGAGCCTCGACATTGCGTAAGCGCTACGACAGTATATTATGGCATTCGGACATACGAGAATTTCAGAGACTGGCGTACTGATATATTTCGAAGTAGGCTCATAATCATCAGGCTACGTCTGGACACATTTGCTGTGATAGAAGGCGAGGCTAGGCCAAGAGAGGTTACGGATAACGTGGATATGGGCGGGGGGGACACGGGGGTTGTATGTTACGTGAACGTCGTTGACACCTGGGCTGCCGGACACTCCCAGTGAGACCCTTCAACTCAACCCCGGACTGTATTTTGGATGCAGCCCAGTATATGGTAACGAACCAGGTGGCGGCGCTGCTGACGGTTGCATCATCACAACAACAGTAGCAACTAGATTACTGCAGTAGCGCTACGCCCGCCGGCGGCTTCGCGCATGCCCGTAATGATCGAGGATGGCACCGGCAAACAGAGGAGGCTAAAATCGCGACATTACTGCCAAGGGGTGCATTCAAGTAATCATTTTTCCTATATACGGCAGCATCACTGAGGACGGGGGCCGGTGTTAACAAACGTCATTTCGGTATGCAGGATCGAAGTCGTGGTTTGTGTGTTCCTATCATCTACTTTACTTATGTCATAGCTTCTTATTTTCTCGGCCAAAATTCAACCGTGTTAATCGTCTCATGTTACTGTTTTTTCGTGTACCGCAAAAATCACGTCTTACGTACGAGAAAAAACACACAGCACTCCACGTTAAAATGTTGACTGTACGGGCGTACGGGGTGTATAAGTTTGATGACTTGGTAGCAAGGGAGCAGACAGCACTAAGCCGACCGTCAGCAGTAGTCTTGGCGGCAGCGCTGCTGAAATTTTGGGGTAATTTTGCGTTCGGGTTTGAGTGCCAAGCTCCGGATCGGCCCCTTTGCTTGTCATGGGTAGCCGTCGATCGCTTCTGTTTCCTGTATGTGTTCTACTGTAGTGCTACTTTAAAGGATATAATAAGCCCGGTAATTAACTGGGTACATATATCAGTATCATATTTGTAGTTGTTGGGAGGCGTATCTTAGACGGAAAACCGGAGTTTTCCAGCGAGACCACCAGCCTCGCTCTAAGTCTCTCATCGTTTTCGAAAGGAATAAACTTACTCTTATTATATTTCTAAGCGAACAGCGCACGTGAATACCAACGAGAACCTGCTTAACAGGCCCACCTGGCAACGGATACAAAATGTCCCGACCTGATATCATAACAAGTGGCGTCGTAATTTCGCAAGAGCCTAGGATTTTTGCTGGTAGGTGTTGTGCTCTGTCGTTCTTGGCCGTTTGCTTTCTCTGGGTGTAAGTTTTGTGCTTGCCGCTTCCACGACGCACGACGCACGATGGAAACTCAAGAGGCGGAAGGTTATGATTCCTCTCGCAGTGGCAAAGACACTGAGACCCAGGGCTCTGCGGTGGGCCACTGTCAAGGACTCGCCAATGAGGATTGATCACTTCGTACAACATATCAACAGGAGGGAAGAGAACGTCAGCTAGAGCACCCAGACTCCCTCCAAGACGACGTCCGGGAGGCGACAAGAAGACGGTCCACTGCACCTTGGCCGTCACACTCTGAGGTGTGTGTCCTGCCCCTCAACACCCTGAGCTTAGCCTCTGATCTGCGACCTTCTCACTAGGTTGAGTACGGTCTGCCCTTCAGGACCCCGATTTAGCCTCGGACGCAGGGCCTCCTTGCCCTGTAGAGCACTTTCTACCTCTCAAAACCCTTGATCCTGCAGCTCCTGCTTTGGGCCAGCAAAGTCGTCCGCCTTTCAACCGCCGGATCAAGGCTGAGCCAACCGCCACGAGATAGGCCTCCGCGATGCACTCCAAGGCCTCTGACGATGTCACACCGCTCCGCACTGCCGAGCATGACTCGGGCAGGCTGCGCTCTTCGCTACTGGGTCTACCCGGCTCTAGGCAAGAAGGTTGACCTGGCTCTGTGCAAGAAGCGGAACTCTCTGTGGAAGACGGTTAGTCTACCTAGACGTATGCAGCTGCAGATCTGCCGGATACTATTCGGGCTCATACGATGGCCGCGAGCAAAGCCTCCGATCGCGATCATTTTCCCGCGCCTCGTTCAGAAAACAGTACACTGCATTTCAGTATAGAGCCCATCTTTCTTGCTGCAGTAACCGCCCACGAAGATAATGTCTGGGATTCCGGCGCTGAGGAGAGTTTTAGTACTCTGTGGTAGAGAGAGCGATTAATTCAATAGGGCTTTCAGTACCGCAGCGACCGGGCTCGTGTGAAGATCAATCACACTTGCTGTTTGTACAGGCCCGGCAGGAAGAGGCCCATCTGACCGCTCTCCTTTCGGCACGTCGCTGACCCTGGTTCATACTCGCTCGCCTGGCGCTCGTGTTGCTTGCCGCTCAGCATGCCACGTGTCGACCTCTGCTGTACAAGCTTCTTCTGTTTTCTTTACTATTTTTGTCTCGACCCAGGGCTGGCCCTGCCTCCCAGTAGTGCCGATAGCGTGCCAATTACTTTTCGGAAACCCTTAGACGCCCGGCGTGGCGCAGCTACAGTAGCACGTACTCCAGTCGACGTCGCCCGGTGCGGTGCAGAAGCTGCAGCACCAGCAATATTCAACCCCCTAGCAAAGCTTGCCCGGCTTGAAAATCAGCAGCCGCAGCAGCGGCAGGGTCAGCCAGCCTACCAGCATCCTTCGGCAGGCGTGAAGTTTCAGCATCAGCCTTCGCCAGGCGTGGTGCAGCAGTAGAAGGCACGCTAGAAGCATTCGTCAGGCGCGGCGCTGCAGCGGCATCCAGCCGTGACACAACAGCCGGCCGGGGTGTTATAGCAGTCGAGGGTGGCGTCGACGGCCGTGGAGCAACAGCCGGCCGTGGAACAGTAGCAGTAGACCGTGGTGTAGCAGCCGTCGCCACCACCACCTTCGCTCGTGCCCCGAGCTCTGCATCGGACTATTGTATGATGAAAGTAGTCGGATGTATTTCATAGGACGCTCGTGGTCCAGGCTCGTCCAGTGCTCAGCATTGACCTGCCTCGACCGCTGCCTCACCTGCTGGCCTCGCGCCCAGCACGTCGTCCCGTATATCCGGTCGACGCAACGATACAGGAAACACTTGCTTCCGTGGCGAGCGAATGGGCTCCTCCGCCGTCTGTTGCAAAGTTCATGGCGCTACGCCAGCAATTGGAGCCTGCGCCATGGGCGCTGATCCCCCCAGCCAGGGAACGGTAGCCCGCGTTTGAGCGCCACTTCCTTCAGCTACGACAATATTTAGACGATGGGAGCCTGCACTTCGAGCGCCGTTCTTCTCAGCCTTGGCTCGAGGGCCTGCGCGTCAAACGCCGCTTTCCCAAGCTACGGGCCGCGCAGCACCAAGCTTGTTGCGCCTGCACGTCGATAGGTTCAGCGAGGGTGCCCCCTTCCTTCCCCTCCAGGTCATACGGTGGCGGTCGGTTTGATGTGCGGGAAGGCCGGCACCTGAACCCCAGATCTCGGTTGAAACTCGACTCGTCGTTCCTCGCTGAAACGGTGGCCGCTCCACTCTTTTTACTATCGAGGAAAAGTCGAAACAATCAGGTACCTCGTCCCCCTTCGCTAGCAGATCTACAGGGAGGAAACCCTCCCCGTTGAGCACTTTGTTGCCACCCATTCGAGCCCGTTTTAGAAGTCGTCTACTGGGTTTGCAGACCCTCTTTCATCTGTACGCACGCTACCCCACGTGCGCAGCGCTCCTTCGGCTAATTGGCCAGGAAAATCCTGTCACTGCCTGATGAGCCAGTGGCGACTCCACTGCCTCCGCTCAGATCAGCCGGGCAGCATACCTGTTGAAGTCGGAAGGATCACGGCTTTTGTCAAGTGAAACGGGCTGCCCCGCTTGGTCTAAGACAGAGAGCATCGGGCGCAGTAAGAGAACCTGCTGCCCAGTGTTTGCCCACGAACGATGGTGACGTCACCAGTATACGTGGGGCAGGACTTGTCTCGTGCATCCGCGGCCCAGTGTTCTGAGAGAAGTACTCTGCCGTCCTTCCACACCGCAACTGCGGCCACCTACGGCAGGGTATCGTCGGTCGCTGACCCTATTTTCGAGTATTCAGCGGAGCGGGTGGTACTGTTCTGGCAGCGCCCTTGCTAGTTTGTGCAGTGACCCCCCTCGTCATTTGTCGTTAGACGATGTGTCACAATCTTGCGAGGAGCAGCATATGATGACTAAACGTGCTCGCCTTTTCCAGGACCGCTTCGCAATCGAGTTGAGTATGTCCTCGTCAAACCCACGCGAGCACAAACGCATCGGTCGAGGCGTGCATTACTTTGAATGCGCTATCTGGGACCGCGTTGGAGAAGACGCCGTCCTTGCTGACTCTTTAGTCAAGTTCACACAGAACCTGGCCATGGAGCAGCACCGTTTGAGCACTATCACCAAATGTTTGGCTGAAGCCAGCTATTTTGACTCCGTGGGGCATCGACCTCTGGGAAGACGACGCCTAGGCCCATAAACCCTGGTGGCCCGTCTTTCTATCATCAATTCAGCGCGCCAACCTCGTTCGACGGAATTCATGACCTTTTACCGCGCCGCCTGGCCCTTATGGCTTAGACCCGCGCTTGGCCAGGTCCTCCTTTTCGAGCTGTCGACCTGTTTGTCTGACGCCCGTGCTGATCACAGCCCGGAGTTTTTTTCTGTCGCACCTTGTGTCGACCCCTCGCTCGCGCTGTCAGACCACGGCCCCAGTCTCGTTCGCGGTACAACTACGTTCGATGACGATTCTTTTAACACCACATTGAAACTCCCCGGGCATTAAAAGGTCAACATGCTGACCCACCCAGGCTGACTCTCAGTCGATGATTCGTTACCTCCGGGCGGAGGGTCACCTCCGGACAAGATTTTTCCCGTCGTTGGAGTTACATACCTCGGACCTGGCTGGTACCTCCTCAGAGTCGCCCACGCTCCGTCCATGCGCGCCCGACATAACGCTTTGCAGCGCAAAACGTCGAGTCAGTGGCCCTTCCTGATGCCCACCTGCGGTACTCCAGGTCTTGGCCGCTACGGATTATCTCCTCACAGCTGCGGCAGCCACGGCCTCGCCCTCGCCTGCCCTGCTCGAGCGCTTGAATCCGGACCATCATGATTCGCTTCTGCGTGTCTGGGTACACCTATCGTCGTACGTGCAATTGGTTGGGTCCAGTCTATGTGAAATACCAGGTACGACGCCTACGACGGTGTTGGTGCTGGGCTTGACCAGGAGCAGCGGAATGGCTCGATGCGACCCATGGCGTTTATCAGCCGCGCTATCCTCGATTCCGAGACACACTGGGCTCCGCTGGACTTCCAAGCTGATTTTATGTCCTGTGTGCCAGAATCCCGCACAGACCACGACCACAGCCGGTCTGTCAGCTTCACCCCGGTCGAGGACGGTGGTGTCTTACTCATCTGAGCCTGCGGGCTTCGTACTCGTTCTTTATTGTCTCCCGGTGTCGGCTTGGGTGGGCTGGTGCCCCGCCCCGATAGCGCCGTTTTGGGTGGGCTGCCTTTCCCTTCTTCGGATTTTCGCGATTTGGCGCACACACACCTCGTATGACGATTGACGACCTCTCTGTCCGTTCGGGGAGATCTGTCGCTCGTGTGTCTACTTCCGTCGCCCCCGTCGACTGCCATTGGTCGCGGGGGAGATTTTTCAATTGGAGTCAACACCGCTTTCGCTTCGTTTTTTTCCTTGCCCACAGGGGGCTGCAAGGGCTCTGTAGAAGCCCCCGCTGCCGCGACAGCTGTTCTCCAGCAACAAGGTGAAGGTTCCGTCGGGATCATTGATCCGGCCTCGTCTACCCCTTTGCTGCCTGGTGATCCGGCGCCTCTGACTGTCTTCCCGTATTCGGGCCGCACCTCCAGCTGAACGCGCCGACAAACAGCTGCTGCCGCTGACACGACACTACCTGCTGTTGAGTATAGCTTCGGGTCCGGCGGGGCCCCTAGACCATATGCCCGTCGTGCTATCACTCCGCCGCGCGTCTCACATCCGCGACCGCACCCGGTCGTCGAGATGACCCCTGCTTCGGTCGAGTCACCAGTCACGACAGAACCCATTCCGTTCGACCGCGACCGCGCCGAGCGCGTGGGAACTCCTCTTTTACGGCTTCAGCCGCCGACTGACGTACCGCCCGTCACCACGGTCGACTTGGATGCCTTCGGTGCAGCTGCCCAATTTCAGTTCGGTAATTCCGCAGTGCACTATTTGCATGCTGACTAGGCTCGAGAGCCACAGGCCGAAATCGCGTGCAACGTCGTCATGCGCTACATAGCTCTTGGCCGGCCGGAAGCTTTGACCCCGACTTTACGTTGTATTTCCCTTGTTACCAGCGTCTTCCCCTCTCGAACGTTCAGGGGCTAGCTGGCAAAGGACTGCATACCATCGACTATGATATCGTCCTGATAGTTAGGCAGCCGTCTCCACCCCTTGCGCCTGGCACGCAACGCATGGTGGGCCGTACGGCCTGTTGGTTGAACGACACACCATCCGCATTGATGTGCACGTGTTCATGTGCCCCTGGGTCATGCAGGCTTGCCATTCCACAGGTCCTTGCCGCGTGGGAACCGCGCGCATCCTACGTATTCTCGAACGATTCTACTGGTGGATCAGTATGCTTATCTGCATCCGGTGATAATTACGCATCTGCTTGGCGGGTCAAGCATGGAAACCTAGACGGCAAACGGTCCGGTGGCCCGTCATCACGATACCCTTGCCAGAAGTGCCCAGCATCACCGTCAGCGTGGACTACTTCAGCCCTCTACCTTTCATGCCTCCAGGTAATACCTAAATCTTGCTTTTCACTAATAGTTTCAGCCGCCGAGCAGACATGTTTGTAGTCACAGCACTGCTAATGTACTCATCAACCAGTATTTTTTCCTTTGGGTGATGCCCGTGTAGCATCCTCTTGGACAACGGCCTCCAGTTTTGATTCAAGCTTTCGCACGTCGTTTATCAGCTTCTCGGCGTTCGAAACATTGCCACTAGCTCCTACTACAATACAAAACTGGACGTGGGTGTACAATACCGGGGACACCATTCGCCAGGACGCGAAGACTGACTCGGGTACCAAGATCCTCAAGGCCAAATTCTTTCTCAACTCGAAGGCCCCCTACAAAGCCCTCACAGTTGACCGCTAATCCCCCGCGGAACCCCCGGACGGATCCCCTCTCCGTCCTAAGCTCTTTTATTCGGATTTTATTTCGATATGCCCGTCGCAGATTTTCACCGGTGCGTATAGGTTACGTGCAAGCCCTGTGCTAACCCTCACGACCGTGGTGACATACCGAGGTATTTGCTGGCGGGGTTGACGCAATACATGTCCAAACACTTCTGCAAGAAACCCCTTTCCTACCACGTCACCCAAGACAACGTTTGGACTCTTCTTCAACGACTCGAAGAGGATAGTATTACCGTTCACAAAAATCGGTTCGAGGTGAAGGTGGCGTCATCGCGGGGGTGGACGAGACGCATTAGACAGGACTCTCCCGATCGGCCTGGGACGGGGAAATGGATCTTCAACTTTCACGCCACGAAGGTTTGCGCTACTGGGCCGGCACTCCGGACCAGCACCGCCAAACCAATCGTCGGTACCACCGGGCGTAAATTGGCGTGACACAACGAGACCTTTCTCGGAGTAACAGCGAGCGCTTCCTGGCACCCGGCTATGGGTTCGTACCGCACACTGATTGGCTTCGCCGATACAGCAACACCGTGCTTCCCAACGGGGACCATTTTTGTTACAAGGGCGACAACGGTCTGTGGGGGCTTGGAAAAAAGCAGCGCGACTACACCGACGGATGCTGTATATTTGGTTTGATTTCTAGATAATGACCAGGGGCTGATCGAGCTTCCTGTTTCGCCGTGCGCTACATAACGTTTCAACGGGAGCTGTACGACGTTCTTGGTGGCTAAACATGCACCGGGTAGGCATGTTTGCAAGGGGGTCCAGTGAAACGTGGACGGATCTCGAGGTGCAGCCGTGGATAGCTGAATTTCTTATTACCGTGGCACTCGTTTTGTATTTCTTGCCGTTTTCTTGGATGTCGAGGGTTATTCATATACTTTTGACGTTTCCCTTGCGTCCGAGTCGGGGTTTCCTTTTTCTTCTATGTAAAATTTAGTACTTGCTGATTTTTCTCGGCCGGGTTGGCGATAGTCTTTGCGCATTTCTTCCTACCGACCCACCCGTGCAGTGCCGGGGCTGGTCTGGGTAACCGGGCCACTCATTGGTGGCGCAGGACACGTTTTCGGAGTTTTTGGCTGGATACATGTGGTTTTCGGCGCATCCCTCGTTATTTTTTTCCTCCCTCCTGCCCATCCCCCCCCCAATCGGGAGCCGGGGGCGATCTGTATATAAGTGACTACTCATACTGGGGCACAGGACCGTATTACTTTCGGTCTTAACCTTTTGCTTCTCCGTCGACACTTTTTCACCCCACACGCCGGTATGGCAATGACTTTCATGGACGCATTATTCCTGTCCCTTGCGATTAGACTTTCCTTTCTTTCTTTTTGTTGGCGTCCCTTGCGCGCTTCGTAACGTTGCCGTAGAGGTGTAGTAATGGGTTTTGAGGAGCCGCATCTTCGATTCATGATATTGTCCGCGAAATCCGGGTTTCCATGAATTTCCCATATTTATGCATATACGGCTAGCTCATCAGAGTGGGCTAGTGTTATGATACTGCTTTGAATGATGCAGAAAGACCGGCAATTACCTGAGCAAAGACAAAGGGGTCGTATTTGTAGTACTTCGGAGGCGTATCTTCGACGGAAAAAGAGGGGTTTTCCTGCGAGGCACGAGCCTTGTTCTCAGTCTCTCGTCGATGATGCTCGAAAAGAACAAATATGCTCTTTTTTGTTCTCTGAACAATCAACACACGTGCGAGTACCAACGAGTACCTGCTCAATAGGCAAACCTGACAATTGATACAAAGTATCCCGACCTGATCTTATTACCTATGTCTGTTTTTGTTGCCCATTCATTGCGCGGTGTTTCTTGAACCCAACTTCCTTCACGACGTACGTGTTGACAATCTGAGCATTTTCTATTGTATTTTCTCAGCAAGATATAGTCATGTATGCTTGGGGCACAGCAGCAGCAGGCGCACTGCTCGTTCACGGAAACACAGCAACAGTACTCTAGCGACAAGCAATTTTCAACCACCTTACTGTTTTTTTCGTAGACGATACCCGTACGTATGTGGGTGCCAGTCTCTCGACCCAACCGTTGCATGGGTATGGGGTTCGTGGAGAAGCTTTGAATCGTTGGCATGTTAGAACAGAGGGGACGGGTGCAGTTGGGCTATGGGGTCATGGAGGTGACGACGGGTGCAGTTGGTCGATCTGGGAAAACAAAGTCTGGAAAGGGTTGAGGTGGTAACATACGCTAGGTTTCGTGTAGATAAGATTCAACACCTCTTGATAATAAATCCAGATTCATGAACAAAACAAAGTACTTTGTGTGAGTAGAAATTGATATGAGGGAACAACAATTTTGCCAAATAAATAGTTTGGAGATGTCGGAACAACAATTTTGCAAAACAAAATGTTTATTGTAGCACGCTCCACCAGGACACGCCGCGGGAACGGCAGAGGCCGGCTGGTGGAGTCGGGAGGGGTGACACAGGTGAGGCACGTTCAGCAAACAGCGCACAGAGAGGTAGGCCATATGTCAAGTTAGGTCGTTTTCGGCTCAAGCCCTACAGTATAAAATCAATCTTCAAACATATGTGGGGGCCAACTTCACGGGTCAAACTATATACCGGTACTAAGTATATTTATATCTCAATGAGGTGCAGGTCTTTTCAAATGGATACATACTGGTATACATATATTTTAATCAGTTTAGGATCTTGAGACACACCAGGTACACACACTACAGTCAATATTATATACATCATGCCAAGCACTACGACGCTGCCGGCCAGTATCGGATCCCAACCGCGTCACATCAAAACAGCGATTTACTCATTGCTGTTTGCCGACGACCAATGGTTTCAACATGTCTCACACAACAACAATAACAAGCTGTGCTGTTCGATTTTGTTTGACATCCCCCCGGTGTCGACGCTCGTAGGCAAGTCCGATCCATGGCCTCAGATCGCTTTTAACTTTCAACTAGATATACCTGATCTTGTGTTTTCTCCTTTACGCCATGGTTTTCATTTTTTTGTGGAACACCGACCTCGAGTTTATCATGTTCAACACTATTTGATACCTTTACCCGGTGCACCGCCGTTATTTCCCTTGTACACTATCATACGTCTGCATGACCCCCGAGATTTCGTCGGGCAACGAACGCCAGGGCCTTCCTATGTAGGATTGTTAATCATTGTTGTACGAGTATGAATAGTATCGTAGGATGCGTGCAACCCACCTGTCTTTTGGCTAGCTTCTTGCCAAGTAAGTGCAGAATGATCTCGCTAAAAAAACACATTATTAACAAAAATCAGCAGGCATGGGAGAAAATTGGTCCTAGAATACTTCTATACCTATATATACACTATTAATATTATAGTATCAAGTATGTGATACGTAGGTACGGATCATGAATATATTATGGATTCCCTTTGCTATACTTTGGATGGTGTGATTGGAACAAAAAATTCACCTTGTCAGATGACGAATAAACCAATAATATAATAACAGGGGGATTAGCAAAAAAAAATACTCGACTCACGGCCTTGATACATGCGGTTCTCGGATCCTGAATTTTAGCATTCACTCACACTTACTTGCCTTTAAGTAGTACCCTGGGCTGGGTAGTCGATCCATCTTTCACCCCTAGAGCTCAGTAGTAGGTAACACCTTCACACGCTGCTGTGATAGTTTATCGTCGTCCACCACTTCGTTGT
>JARUPZ010000857.1:0-27797 GCA_031213475.1 Nereocystis luetkeana | reverse complement strand
GGATAATAACCTATTGAGGTCCTACATAATAAAGTGATTTACAAAGTGGTTTCATTAATTTAAGAACGGGGCCACGATTAATGTCTAACCTATGTACGTATTGGCCAACCTATCATAGCTCCTATATTATCTACAGGAATCTGGCCGGCCTTTTTTTGCAGGAGGAGGGCCTTTTATTCCCTACTAACTAGTAGTTTTTTCATCTTCTCATGACATGATGAATAGGTTCAATACTGCACGGATACTGGGTGATGAGCGCGATATCGACGGGGTAAAAAGAAAGGTGCGATGAAGAGCATCACACACCCGACAAATTCCACCCATTCCATACGTGGTTCAAGTGGTTAACCTCGAATTCTACTTGTTTGAGTCCTGGGTTCGAGCCTCAGGTGGGTCGGACTTTGACTTTATTTGCAAAAATAAAAAAAGGACTCAATTGTTGAGAGCGCCTTGCAGCGTGGGTAGGCACAATTCGATGCGAGTCGACGAGGGAAGAAAATGCTGAAATCTTCTCGCGATAAAAATGAAGGCACGTACCGTAGCGGGAAGGGGGGAGAAGAGCCTGCTATGTGACCCCGGATCTGAGTTACGAGTTGGAAGGAGAGAGAGAAGAAGATGTGCGAAGATAATGAATGGGATGAGAAAAAAATAAAATAAAATACGTTATTGCCACCTTTTATTCGAGGAAATGGTTGAGGGAAACTGTGCCCACGGACGAACAGAGCTTATCTATATATGTGTGAGCGTTCCTCCAGTCAAACCGGCATTCCTACATAAAATACCCGTCGACATCCAACACACCCAGTGTCCATGCTCATCCCATGTATTATCTTCGCCCATATTCTTCTCTCTCTCCTTCCAACTCGTAACTCAGATCCGGGGTCACATAGCAGGCTCTTCTACCCCCTTCCCGCTGCGGTACGTGCCGAATCTCGATTCTATTAATATATCAATATTGATGAAGAGATACAAGCTCTGCGGTTACGACACCACGACACCGAGATCCCACATCGGCACATCGGAATAATGCAGCATCAACAGGTGAGCGCAGAAAATGGTGTCTCGGGTCGTCCCCTAAAAAATATAAAGTTAAACCTCACTACCTGGTACTAAATAACAAAGGACCCTTAACCTCGACCGTGAGCCAATCAGACTCTATCAACCATTTGTCAGCCCTGGCTCCCGGCACAGCTGTGCCAACCATTTCATGAAGTAAAAGCTCTACGGAGAAATCTGTGGGCTAATACAACAGTAATATATCCGTTTTAGTTCCGGTACTACACGCCTGGTACGCCGTAGCCGCGCATGATCACAACCTGCATGGTCATTGCTGTCTACGTTGCCAACTGAAGGTCGAAGGTGAGACAAGAAGACATCGCGCAAAAATTGACGCTGTGGTCCCTGTCAATAGTACGTTCTACCTGGAGTTTTGTACAAGGATACAACAACCGGGGGAGTGCAACTACAGCAGTGTTAAGTATCTTACGCAATGAATACCGTGCTCCATTTTTTGGTCATTGCGGCTTTACTACCACTATACTGCAGTTAGTTGTACTTCTACGTTCAACGCAACACTTAATTTTCGCTCGTTTTCTCGGTCTATACCAATAGGATCAGTGACATCGTCATCCTTCCCTCCACCATCTTCTGCTCTGCCTAAAGACCTTGCTTTGTACAGCAGGCCAGTCTTCTGGTAGGGGGTCATCAGTAGCACCTACCCATACTTTACAGCTGTAGGTATGCGATACATTGCATGTTATGTACAGTATACAAGCTATAATCTACGCTGCTGCACCTACTGTACCGCTTGCTGTGCGAAAAGAAAGGCCAAGGGTGGGAGGAGTTGTGTAAACGTGTGCTTCTCTATTCTATTTGTGCCCTTCACATGACGAAACCGTTCTCCCTACCCGTCGACATGCAGCACACCCAGTCAGTGTCCGTGAAGATTATATCTACAACAGTGTTCACTTCGTGCGCAGAAAGCAATTCAGGCACTTCGAACGGTCGTCTTCCGGCATTTCCCCAGTCTCGCTTTCGCCAGCAGCTTTAGCCACGACCTCAAGCGAGGCTCCTGCCCTGGGCTCTGAGAAGTTACCCAAAATCTCTTTGAAGTCACCCAACATCTCTCTGATATATCATGTGTATTTTGCAATCCTATTCGCGTTACATACTACGTACAGTAACTGATGTAGCCCCGCAATAACATTATTATTAATAGTACAGTAGTAGCTGCATCGTCTTTACTTGACAAGTCCTATAGAAGTACCGGCCGCTTTTCGGTCATTTCCTCTCGGCCGATCAGATCAACTCGTCCGAGAGACTGCCGTGTGATTGACTTGCAGTCGCCAAGCTATTTTAACAAGCTCCTCTGGCTTTTGCGATATGCAACGCGCCCGGTTTTTGTTCGTCAATCTGCGCCAACATACCGTCTGCAGAGTAAGGTTTAATATCCACCTTCGAGTAAGATAGAGAGCCACTGGCCCACAAACGGCGTAAACGTGGAAACGCTGAAAAATCGGCATCATACCCTCCTCCTCTCACTTCTGTAGCACCAGTAATTTCTATTACCCCCCCCCCCCCCTCCCGTCTCTCATGCGAGAAGGTTCTCTCAAAGTCGACAGGTAGGTGCTACCCATACTACTGACTGTAGAACCCGTCAGCTGATATGATGGACTGCTACCACTGTTTAAGGTACTATTATAGTGGCGCCGTGCAATCATGGCGGTGTCAGATCCACCGCGCCTAGCAAAAAGTCGTCTCCAGTAGTATGCTGGAGTGGCGCACCCGAGGGGGGTGTGCGCTCGTACGGTACAGCACCAGGTACCTGCTGCTGTGTAGCTAGCGCCGCTTATTTTCCCCGCGCTCTTTTCGTACGAAGCATGTCGTCAAAACATATATATCTGCTAAGCCGGTCGCTTCTTTGCGTTTTTTGCGTGTACCGTCAATATATACTTCGAAGCCGGCCGCCCCGCCGGTGGGGTATCTCTCTAGGGCTGCAGCCCCGCTCTGGGGGACAAACCACTCAACTTGAAAGTTTTTTGTCCCCCAAACGGGACCGCAGTCCTGTTAAAATCTCTTTTGACGATTACCGCAAGACTAGTTCAGCAGCGGTCACTGCTGTAGCTGCGTGATCGGGGGATGAGACGAATGAAATGATGGTGACCGGGTTAGACTGCACGGGTCCGCACGGCATGAGAGCAGCATCATGACATCCGTATACTCGTGGGTGTTCACGTGCTGTTGTTGATATATTGACAAATGATAACATCGAAATTATCGCTGTCGTTTCGTCCGCTAACTCGGGGTCCCAAGTACCGCAGTCCCGATTTGGGGACAAACAGCTCTAATTCCAAGTGATTTGCCCCCAAAACGGGACTGGGGTCCTATAAGGGTTGAGTGCCGTGTGTGTTGTATATTGATGCGTTTTTGCTACCACTCGGCATCCAGGGCACTCAGTGTCCCGTGATGACTTTTCATCCTATTGAGACACGAATCTCTGTGTCCCGTGATGACTTTTCATCCTATTGAGACACGAATCTCTGTGTGAACTACTGCTGCTGTGAACACAAGAACCACACGACACATCGTAGTGATGCCCAATCGTAATTTCAATATGTAATGAGAATATGGACAGCTACTGTAGTACTTAGTGCAATTCCATAACGTAATACTGGATACGACAGGCGCGACATACACGGTCACTCGAAAATGCTCCAGTATATATTTGTCATTCATTGTGTTTGCTCCTGAGTTCGAATGTCTTTGAGAAAAAAAAAAAAACACTTTCTGTTCCTTTTACACAGTTTTAGTAGTCTTTGTTATTTATTTAATAGAACACTCGTACACATTGACGGATTGCAAGCATACCAGGGGTATTAATAATTAGGGAATACAAGGCCCTCCCGCCCCCACGGCGGTCGGGCCAGTTCCAGTAGATAACATAGGAGCTATAATAGGTGAGCCAACGCATAAGATGGACATTAATTGTGGCCCCGTGCTTCAAATTCACGAAAACCACTTTGTAAGACACTTTATTTAGGACCTCAATAAGCGTTAAAATGATAAACTTGTGAAATCTTTATTTGATGTGCTTGCCCCTCTCTGAAATCTCACACTGCAACTTTATTATTAATCGTAATAGCCCTTGGTTGCAGTAGTACGATGCAATACAATCTGCGGGTATTACGATAAACGCACAGCAGAGAGAGGGACCACATTCGGAGTATCGACTATGTCTGTATAGAGCAAATTTCGTACTCTGAATGCTGAACATTGCGAGTGACTGGGAGTGTGAGCAGTACCAGGTACTCAATTTCAAACCTCGAAATACTGCCCCTGAATGTTGCGAGAAAGTGCGAGTGTGATTAGGACTAAAGATCCCAATGCCACGGGTGCAAGGAGTGCCCGCTGGATCGGACGCCGAAATATCCGAATGAACGTTCGTCACTATTTTCTTTTAATCGAGAGGATGAGGTGTGTTAAATCGAGGTGTCAGAGCAGAGGTCAGACGACCGTGCTGGTAGGATAATGAAATGAAAACGATGTCGAACTTACTTCGTCACAAACACAAGGATGATGGAGACGGCGGCAGCAGTGGTAACGGAAAATGTAAATACCGTACTATTAATAGATGTTTCCTCACGAAGAACGGCTGTAATTATGTTGGTCATCGACAGAAGAGTCTGCCGGATTGGGTCGCCCTGAGCAAAGGCCAGACGATGCTCGTAAGTCATCAATATGGGAAGGTGCAGATAACTACTGCACGGATGCTCCGAGCACCTTGGAGTAAAGTAACGAGTATTGGGGATACATTTTACGTCAGGTACTTCGTGTGCTCGGAGTATTTCATGGTTCGATACTCCGGAATGCTGCTCGTACTCGGAGTTTTTCGGGTATGATCAGTCTCAATGCTGCTTGTACTCGGAGTATTTCGGGGTTCGATACTCTGAAATACTGCTGTACTCCCGAATATTTTGGGGTTCATTACTCTGGAATACTCGTTGTACTTGAAGTATTCGCGGATCTTGTACTGCTCCTACTTTAAGTACTCGGAGATTTCGTACTGCGGATACTTCAATACTCGGAGTATTTCAGGGTTTCATATTTCGGGGTACGAGTAGTACTCGGAGTATTTTTGAGTTTCATACCCCAAGGTACTCCGGGTTAGAGTATTACTCGGAGTATTTTGCTCTGATGAAGTATTCCTGGGTTTAATACTCGCGATACTCGGAGTACTCCGAGTAATTTAGAAGTTTGTACTCCGGGTACTGCTTGTACTCGACTGTAAGCGCTGCTCATACTCCCAGTACTCGGAGGTTTTGGGCCTTCAGTACTGCTCATATTCCAAGTACTCCGAGTATTTAGGCCACCAGTGCTCTAATACTTGGAGTACGAAATATCTCGATACTTCTTCGAGTATACTTGGAGTATCGAGTATCCTCGCAGAATTTGTGGTTTTGGTGATTTCCGAAATTATTGAAAAACTACGAAAAATAACAACTCATGGCATAGAGTATAGGACACCTACTGTGATAAGAAACAATACATATGGTCCAGGCTGGATTTCTTTTTTGAGAGAAGGTACTTTATATACTAATTTCAAGAAAGCGATTCTGAAATATCTTGAGTTTATCTAAATCTCAGCCTGGATTTCTTGTTGGCCTGTTTCTTATTAGGTCAAGTGTACTGTAAGTCTGTGCTCACGCCCACAGAAAAAGGCTTCCACTTTTTTAAGAGACGCCAGTTTGGCATCGGGGCTCGGTTTCTTATTTAGTCGTCACCATTGAGCACAGTCTACTCTTGACTAATATATCATACATATGGTATTTAGTATAGCACCCAATTCTGCAAATTTCTTATCCTTATGCGATGGATTTTCTTATTCATGGTGAGACAACAGCTTCAATTTATTACGAGACCAACCGATTTATTACGAGACCAACGACTTTGCAGAGTTTCAGAGCAATAATTTCTCATTGGTGACATAAAACAAGACTTACCAAAACTCGTACGAGTGAATTTCTTAACAGCGGGGGGGCTCTGTATCAAGGTACTTCTGTTACTGCCCGTGCTTTCAAGACCTTCGGGGTTCAATACTCTAGACACTGCTTGGAATATAAGTAATTCAGGGGTGAATACTCTAGATACTGATTTTACTTCAAGTACTTCGGGGTCCAGTACTCTAGATACTGCTTGTACTCGGAGTATTTCGGGTATGGATACTCTAGATACTCCTTGTACTCGGAGTACTTCGGGGTATTCATCGTGAGACGACAGCTTCAATTTATTACGAGACCAACGACTTTGCAGAGTTTCAGAGCAATAATTTCTCATTGGTGACATAAAACAAGACTTACCAAAACTCGTACGAGTGAATTTCTTAACAGCGGGGGGGCTCTGTATCAAGGTACTTCTGTAACTGCCCGTGCTTTCAAGGACTTCGGGGTTCAATACTCTAGACACTGCTTGGAATATAAGTAATTCAGGGGTGAATACTCTAGATACTGATTTTACTTCAAGTACTTCGGGGTCCAGTACTCTAGATACTGCTTGTACTCGGAGTACTTCGGGGTGTGATGCTCTGGAATACCGCTGCACTCCGAGTTTGGGGTTCGGTACTTGGAATACTTTCCGCACTTGAAGTATTTAAGGATCCTGTACTGCTCGTACTTTGAGTGCTCGGAGTATTTATTTGGGCTTTTCGTACGGCGAATACGTCAATACTCGGAGTATTTCAGGGTTTCATATTCCGAGGTACGAGCAATACTCGGAGTATTTCAGGGTTTTACAGTCCAAGGTACTCCGGTTTAGAGTATTACTCGGAGTATTTCACTCGGATGATGAAGTACTCCTGGGTTCAATGCTCGCGATACCCGTAGTACTTCGAGTAATTTAGATAATCTGGGTACTGCTTGTACTCGACTGTAAGTACTGATCATACTCCCATACTCGGAGTATCGAGTATACTCGGAGCATCTGTGGAATGTTGGTTCGACGAAGTCTACGCACGGATGATGATTGCTACGGTGCATTTTATGATACCGAAAAATCGAACGCTTTCGAGCCGCGAGCATTGTCGGTACGACCCCCAAAAATATAGGGCGAGTTTTGACGTCGTGAAAAATGGATCATCGTGTTTCTTACTGATATTAAAGTGATAGGGGAGCTCGAGCAGGGTGCCAACAACAGCATCATACGATAGCGAAACAAGAAGAACCGACGGAGGATGATAAACAAACCGCGCATACGCGTCATACATCCGCTCCTGCTAGGAAAGCCAACGTCTTTCGCACCGTGAACAAGCGCCTCGCAACAGCGAAGAAAGTGGACCGGAAGCAAGCGATAAACGTGTGAGAAGCACGGCTGTGAAATAGAGATAAATGGGTACAGAACTAACTGTGTGAAGAACACGGGTTAACTCGTCTCTCGCGGCCGGGTTGATAGTTGCGAGGCAGACAGACAGACGCGGCCAACCTTTTGGCCGACTTCGCGCCCTGTTGGAGGTATAGTCAGTCTGTGCGTTGCGGCGATAGACGTTTTTGTTGTCTCACCACACGACGTGCTGCAGGCAGGCTCCTTCCTTCCTCTGCTGTATGCAGTTGAGTTGCCTTTGCTCGGGGCAATGTCTTCGCGCCGAAACTCATCATCATCGCCACGGGCCACCAACAACGCCGTGCAGCGAGCGTCGCTCCTCATCCTCCTCATACGCGAGGTGAAGTCGGATACGTGAATAATGCGGCGGGTTTCCGATATGTAATGGCGAAGTGCAAAGTGCGGCGGAACTGAAGTTCATGCTTCATACATACCTGGTACGATCTCCACCAACAACGCGGCGGGACGAACAAGCTTTGCTACCTTCTCGTGTCGAGCGTGCATAATTGCGTGTGTACAGCAGTGTGCTGCGGTTGAAGGAGATAGGGAGGATGGATTGTAAATTGGGTTTTGTTGCAGAGCTGTAAAGGGAGGGAGGTACTGCTTTGTTGTCTGCCATCCACAGCGCGACGTATGTATGTCTTGTACAAAAGACGACAGAGAGGATTGCGTGAAACCCTCGGTAGGTTGAAATACTTCTATTTCAACGGACTTCGGGTGAAGCGGCGGTAGATGACGAGGACCGGATGTTCAAAGCGCAGGAGGGCAGGAACACATGTGTGTTTCGAAGATGACGTCGCAAAGGACAATATCTTGGGACGTTGCACGAAGGGAGCTTACAAAAGGTGATTTCGGAGTACCAGGTATGTATGTGAGAGATGCACATTTTTTTTCACGTTGCACGAAGGGAGCTTATAAAAGTTGTGAGTACGTGAGGTATATAGAGGTATATATTTTTTCAATAAGTTGGTATTAGAAGCAATACTATAATGAAGTTATAAATTGGGCATCACGCAGTCTATATATAATTAATAGATAATAATTGATAGCTGCTTCTTCGGGAGTGCCTGGAAATAAGGACTGGGGCCTTGCGGTTGGAGGTGGCAGGGTCAGGGGGGAAGTAGCGGTAGTATGTGGGGGAAAGGGTTGTAGGAGGTAGAAGAGCTACAGAGAAAGTGAGACGGCAGGGACTCTCTCCTAGGCACTACCGATAACAGTGTAGACCAGCAACAATGCACGCGGCCCTCTGTGCGTCGAAACATGCGCGTAGCAGTTACCATGGTATAGACCTACCATTTCGATGGGCAGCTGGTTTTTGGTATTTTAATAGATGCTTCTTAGGAGGTGAGTGGTCGTTTTTTGGTGGATGAAATGGAGGGATGTTGGTTGTGGTCTTCATGAGCCTCTTATCGGTTTTGATTCGTCGTACATACATATGATACTGCCGCTCTTCACTTACTTTCTGTTCCTTAGTTTTTTTTAGAACACTGCGCATTGTCGGATGGCATAATAATAACAATAATAAGTGCATGGGTTTCCTTTTGTTACCGAGGTTTTCTTCTTTCAGGAAAGTTAAGATAGATCCATATATATTGAAGATCATGCTGCACATTGTCGGATGGCAAGAGAAATGATGATAGTAATAATAATAGTAATATTATAACAATAAAAAGTAACTGACAGCTGAGAGCGCGTGTATAATGGGCACAGGTCAATTCGACGCTATTATTAGTCGACGAATCGACGAGGAAAGAAAGGGGTGAAGTGTACTCGCGATAAAAAAACAAGAGGCACATACATGCCGTAGTGCGGCGAGGGAAGAAGAGCCTGCTGTTTATATGTGATCCCGAATCTGAGTTACGACTAATAATAATAGGAGGATGTTTGCCGAATTACGTCACACATAGGACGAGAAAATGTATACAGAACGAGTACTGCCATATATATCTGAATTGCTGGCGTGTGTATATTTCACCCCTCCTCGGATAACGTAACACTTCACGTTTTATATTAATGTTAGGCGTCAGCGAAAAAAACCGTAACGTTACGCTACTACGCTATATACTTTCTGGGTTTTGTGACAACACAGTGTTATCACTATTAGTATGATTTGATATTGGCGGGCGATCGCGTAACAATCCCGTACTGACCGCAGTATATATATGGGTTTACGGTGTTAGGGTATGCAGCCCACTGCGAGTAACACTATGTTAAGCGTGTTAGCGGAATTCTTCGTGCCTATCGCAACACACGTAGAAGGGATGGCGCACACGGCCAATTAAACGTTATCATTATGTTACGTACCGTGTTGGCGACATCAGCCCGTAGCGAGTAACGTTTTGTTAGTGTGCTATTATTGGGAACCTTACTTGCTACCGCAATAATACCCTTTAGGGTCGATCTTAACGACACGTGTTGTATTTCGTTTTTTCCAGAAATTTTGACATTAATTTTTCACCAAATTCAGCGAGGGTTGAATCTTATCGAGTAAGTGCCTCCGTTGGCTCGGGAAATAATCGTCCACCCGGCACAGAACCGTCCCTACAGCAGCTGCGCTCGCGGAACCCATGCGTGCGGTGACCCCACAGTCATCGGCCTGACTCGTAGGCAGGTAGGTGTCGGTGCCTTGGGGAGTGAAAGCCATTTCCAATTCGTCACGCAACAACGCCCAGCGCTTACCCAAAGCGACGAAGTCTCAGCTATTGCTGTCACCGAGCTCAGTCGGTCGGCCACCTCGGTGCGGTCACCTTGTGAGCTCGGCCACGAGAGCCCAGAAAGCTATTGCGCCTTCTGCGTTCGGCCATGACTTGCGAGTGACCTTAGGAACGACCCCTGTCAGCTCTCTGCGCTCGCGAGTGGTGGCACAGCTCGAGCGGTGGGGCTGCCCGATCCTCTACGGCCTCGTACCTAAATTTCCGGAAAACCCCGAAAAACTTCGAGGCGACTTTTTGGTGGGGTGAAGTTTTTCGGCTCTTCTTCCCGAAAATATCTCGGAAAAATACCGAAATTTCGGGAAAATACCGAAAAAATCTGAAAAACACTCGTCGTTAAGACCGACCCTTAGACGGATAACGCACACGGCCAAATAAACGCGTACATAGCACTTCGTATCTATGTTAGTGTGTTAGAGGGATGACGTATATGGTCAATACAACGTTAACATGTTAGCATTATGTTACCGTATCGGCCGCAGCAGCTGTCCGTATCGAGCGACGCTCTGTGAGGGTGTTAGCGGATGTCTTGCTACCATAAAATATACCAGGTATCTAACGTATAGCGTATACCAGGCATATGATCGATGACATACTAGCACAATGGCTCGCATGCAACGTATTTATAGCGCCACAAGTTATAGCAGATAAGGTACACCCCCAATCTAACCAGCTAACTTCAACAATATGTTACTGCCGTGTTAGCTCATACGTGCGAGTGTACGATTACGTTTTAGATGGATAACGTACTGCTGTGTTATAGATGAATAACGTACTGGCTGGGTTTCCAGAAAAAATGAGGCGTTTTCTGCTGGGATCCCTCCTACATATCCCCTGTTTGGGGGTTTAATTATATGGAGGGTTTTTTTTACCGGGGAAGCCATGCTATCCTCCCCCCCGGGGATATTTTTGTAGGTACCCCCTACTGGGAAGTCGGCGAAATTGGATAACACGGCTACGTTATGTTACTCCCACACGCCGCTTTACCACTAACGAACACAGGTAACACATACATATGTCATGTTAGATATCGGGAAGTTCCAAAGGGTAATAACGTAGTAACATTACGTTAGAACGACTTCGGCCCCAACGGTAACTCAGTAATATAATGTTAGACTCGGATTGATTTTTATGGTAACTCGGTAACGGGATGTTACTATCAGATCTTTACTGGCGGTATATAACACCAAAAATCGTAACTTAATGTTATGGAGAGACCTCCGCACTAAGGCTAGTATCGTAACGTAATTTACGTATATATATGGGCCGGCTACGACTGTAACGTATCCAACGCACGTCACGTTTTATCCGAGCCTAACGCAATCAGATGTGTCCAGATAACGTAGTGTTAGTAGTGCTGGCGAACATGGTAACGTTATGTTAGGGTGTGTCTTAACCCCCCCCAGAGAGCATTGGAACGAAATGAAGGGGATATTATTTGCCGCATGAATCGGTGTTGATTGGTTGTCGGAAACGAATAGATTCAGTGCAGCCCGAGAAAAACAGTACATATCTAGAAAAAGTAAGAAGAAGTGTTGCACCCCTTTTTCTTGTTTGGGAGGACCGAACGGCCCGACCGAACGGGAACAAATAGCAGATTATTTGATGTAGATGGACACCACCGAACACGGATGTGGACACCAATTTGCTTTGGCATGTTCAAAAGATACCGTTCGTGCCGATTCCGCTGGCGAACCCAGGATTCTGCATGGACCCAAACACCCAAACACGTGCTTTACTTAGGTAAGAACGGAACGAATGACCACGGAATGCCTCGTTCCGTTCCGATCGTTCCCATGTTCTTTGGTGGGAGTTAAGACACACCCTTAGGGTGTTATGTATAACACTCCTCCTAAGGGTAACACAATGCTAGTGTGTTACGTCTTAACGCTGCGTCGACAGTAACATTATGTTACGTATCGTGTTATAATAGTAAATATGCGAATATCGATTTGGGTATGTTAGAGTGATAACGTACGTACGTCGTGTTGAACATGGTAACGTTATGTTAGGGTATTACGTATAACACTCCTCCTAAGTAAGGGTAACACTATGCTAGTGTGTTACGTCTAATGCTGCGTCGACAGTAACATTATTATTATTATTCCTCTTGCCATCTATCTGACAATGTGCAGCATGATCTTCAACATGGATCACTCATAACTTTCCCGAAAGAAGAAAACCTCGGAAACAAAAAGAAACCCATGCACCAAGTCTACCTCCCTTCCGTGCCAACTTTCAGCTTGTCTACTCTATTTGCTGTATTTGCTCCTTCCTCCTCATTACGTTTCTATCCTTAAATCCTAAACTGCATCCAAGCTCCATCAACATTATGTTACGTATCGTGTTATGTACTACCGGGTACCTGGTAGTAAATATGCGGATATCGATCTGGGCATGTTAGAGTGACAACGTACGTACGTGTTTGGTCAAAGCCTAAGACTCTGTGTTGCGGTGTTAGTTCAAGGACTGATCACGGCGTAACATAGTGTTACTGTACCAGAGCTGGACGAGATCGAGCAGCAACATAACGCTAAGGCGTGTGTGCACGTTCGTGGGTTTCCAGTTAAAACTGTGTTACCGCGTTGCCGTGATCGCTCCTCCAGTGTCAACACTATGTTATTAATAGTACGCTACTATTTATACCAAGTTCTTGTGTTAGGCCCCATAACGTAAATACGTGTTCTCCGAGTGTTACGTTATCATAGGTGTGGTATATTTACAAAATTATTATGTAACGGCTGTGCGAGCGGGGACTTGGTCGAAGCTCATCTCTGCAAGCTGTGTGTGATACTTCGATCGCGCGTATATTTATACTTCGTATTATGGCCTTATGCAGGAAATACACGAGAAAACAAAACAACTGAAACCGCAGAATTCAAGAAGTAAGTGGGTGGGTATATCTTTGGGGAATAAGGAAACAATTTTCCGAGGTTGCGCGTAGCTTTGCCACTCGAATGGGGGAGCTTTTCTGTCGTATTCTGTCTCTCTAAAGTTGGGTCATTTCATGTAGGTATTGGATTGCATGAGGCCTCTCCTTAGCCGGGCAGGAGGTCTCGCCTGGTATTCCCCCGCGCTAAGCAGACTAGCGTATCGCCTACTCTGCGCGAAGTTAGTACCTGTAAATGATCTGGGTATACGTTTGTATGTATTTGAATACCATCGTCGTCCCTACTACCGAGCAACAGTAAGTAAGTACTGCTGTGCCTGTCAGTGTGATATATATGGTATTGCGATATCTACCCCTTCTGACTCCATTTCAATATCATGTACCAGGTATCACAGCGGTGTCGTGGTTTTGTGCCCAAACACCACAGCAACAGTTTGTTGTAGGTTGCACGATATCTCAACAGCTAGTAGGAGGAAAACTACGCACGGACACCATAGGCACCTACCTGCGTGTGCTGGATGTTAACGGGTAGAAATATTGGTTCAATCTGAAGACACGCACGCACGTCGTGTAGCTTCTAATGTTTCTGAGACCCCTCCCCCGGTTAAGCCACATTGGGAGCTCCATACCTCACACAGAACCTAGCCCAGCAGACGCACTTACCTGGTACAGACATAAAGTATGCACGCTCAACCCGATATATATGCAATCCGATGGCCTCTGGGTATAAACCGACAGATATAATAGTAAAATACGAACGTGACCCCAGCGGTACCAGATAACCTGTGGGTATGAGCTCCTTACACAGCAAGCATCGCTGTGTTGTAGCTTGCAGTAGGTCAGTTGAGGAGGCAGAAAGCGCCACGTACCCCTATATCTATCGTGGAACGCGTCAGCAGTTAGCTGTGGCACGCATTGCGTGTATAGTAAATACTTTCGTTGGGTAGTACGTCATTGTTTATGTCGCACGCGGGGTTATATCTCGTGGTTGTTGAAGTTTTTTTCGGGTCTTGTTTGGACGTGTGTTCTTCTGCTTTTTCTACCCGTCGACAACCAACACTCCATCCCGCACACCCAGTGTTCGTCCCGTGTGCATCCCTTAGAACCCGCTTTCCCAGAGAGCGACCACACCGCTTGTATGTTGTTGTTGTTCTCACATTAACTCACAATTCAATGCAGTCCGTGGTCGCAGGACAGGCTCCAATAACTCTGGAGTGGAAGAAATACCTCAAGTAAAAACAGAGGGAATTTTATAAGTGATATCAACCACCGATGAGCAGCTTGAGCACCCGGGTAGGATATTGTCGCATCGGTTCCCTGTGGCGTACCAGGGTATGATTTTTCTTGCATTATTATTGTAGCATTGTAGCTCGGACACAACTTTCGATCACACCCCAATCACCCGGGGGGACCGCTATTGTCGTGGCCGTCACTTTTCACAGTCAATCTTACTCACCCCAAGAGTTCCCAGAGGTCAACACCTTCTATTTCTACCCGTCAAGATCCAGCAACCCAGCATAGCACCCAGTCAGTGTCTGTGCATACCTGGTATCAATAATCTACCGGACGGGAGCCCTGATGTGTGTGTTGTTTTCCACACTACAGTAGAAAAACATGTTTTTTCTACCCGGCGACATCCAGCACACCCACAGTGTCCGTGCCGGTCCTATGGACAGTAGTTTTCAAGTCCAGCGTCGTGCGCAGGAAGCGATTTAATTCTATCCTATTGGATAGATACAAATTGTGTGCTCACAGAACTACGGCACAGAGATACTTACATTGCTACACAGTACCAGGGTAGTAAGCAGAGTAGACAGGCACTACATATACACAGCAGTACAGCAGCATATGGAAGAGGGAAAACAAATTGAACAAATAAAAACAAATCGAAGGAGAAAACGAAAAACGAAAGAAAAAACAGCTGCCTACTACTACCACTACCACTACTACTACTACTACTATTAATACTACTACTACTACTGCTACTACTACTACTACTACTACTACTACTACTACTACTACTACTACTACTGCTACTACTACTGCTACTACTACTACTCCTACTACTACTACTACTACTACTACTACTACTACTACTACTACTACTACTACTACTACTACTACTACTACTACTACTACTACTACTACTACTACTACTACTACTACTACTACTACTACTACTACTACTACTACTACTACTACTACTACTACTACTACTACTACTACTACTACTACTACTACTACTACTACTACTACTACTACTACTACTACTACTACTACTACTACTACTACTACTACTACTACTACTACTACTACTACTACTACTACTACTACTACTACTACTACTACTACTACTACTACTACTACTACTACTACTACTACTACTACTACTACTACTACTACTACTACTACTACTACTACTACTACTACTACTACTACTACTACTACTACTACTACTACCTCCTGCTGCTGCTGCTACCTCCTACTGCTACTGCTGCTGCTGCTGCTGCTGCTGCTGCTGCTGCTGCTGCTGCTGCTGCTGCTGCTGCTGCTACTCCTACTACTACTACTACTACTACTACTACTACTACTACTACTACTACTACTACTACTACTACTACTACTACTACTACTACTACTACTACTACTACTACTACTACTACTACTACTACTACTACTACTACTACTACTACTACTACTACTACTACTACTACTACTACTACTACTACTACTACTACTACTACTACTACTACTACTACTACTACTACTACTACTACTACTACTACTACTACTACTACTACTACTACTACTACTACTACTACTACTACTACTACTACTACTACTACTACTACTACTACTACTACTACTACTACTACTACTACTACTACTACTACTACTACTACTACTACTACTACTACTACTACTACTACTACTACTACTACTACTACTACTACTACTACTACTACTACTACTACTACTACTACTACTACTACTACTACTACTACTACTACTACTACTACTACTACTACTACTACTACTACTACTACTACTACTACTACTACTACTACTACTACTACTACTACTACTACTACTACTACTACTACTACTACTACTACTACTACTACTACTACTACTACTACTACTACTACTACTACTACTACTACTACTACTACTACTACTACTACTACTACTACTACTACTACTACTACTACTACTACTACTACTACTACTACTACTACTACTACTACTACTACTACTACTACTACTACTACTACTACTACTACTACTACTACTACTACTACTACTACTACTACTACTACTACTACTACTACTACTACTACTACTACTACTACTACTACTACTACTACTACTACTACTACTACTACTACTACTACTACTACTACTACTACTACTACTACTACTACTACTACTACTACTACTACTACTACTACTACTACTACTACTACTACTACTACTACTACTACTACTACTACTACTACTACTACTACTACTACTACTACTACTACTACTACTACTACTACTACTACTACTACTACTACTACTACTACTACTACTACTACTACTACTACTACTACTACTACTACTACTACTACTACTACTACTACTACTACTACTACTACTACTACTACTACTACTACTACTACTACTACTACTACTACTACTACTACTACTACTACTACTACTACTACTACTACTACTACTACTACTACTACTACTACTACTACTACTACTACTACTACTACTACTACTACTACTACTACTACTACTACTACTACTACTACTACTACTACTACTACTACTACTACTACTACTACTACTACTACTACTACTACTACTACTACTACTACTACTACTACTACTACTACTACTACTACTACTACTACTACTACTACTACTACTACTACTACTACTACTACTACTACTACTACTACTACTACTACTACTACTACTACTACTACTACTACTACTACTACTACTACTACTACTACTACTACTACTACTACTACTACTACTACTACTACTACTACTACTACTACTACTACTACTACTACTACTACTACTACTACTACTACTACTACTACTACTACTACTACTACTACTACTACTACTACTACTACTACTACTACTACTACTACTACTACTACTACTACTACTACTACTACTACTACTACTACTACTACCTCCTGCTGCTGCTGCTACCTCCTACTGCTACTGCTGCTGCTGCTGCTGCTGCTGCTGCTGCTGCTGCTGCTGCTGCTGCTGCTGCTGCTGCTGCTACTCCTACTACTACTACTACTACTACTACTACTACTACTACTACTACTACTACTACTACTACTACTACTACTACTACTACTACTACTACTACTACTACTACTACTACTACTACTACTACTACTACTACTACTACTACTACTACTACTACTACTACTACTACTACTACTACTACTACTACTACTACTACTACTACTACTACTACTACTACTACTACTACTACTACTACTACTACTACTACTACTACTACTACTACTACTACTACTACTACTACTACTACTACTACTACTACTACTACTACTACTACTACTACTACTACTACTACTACTACTACTACTACTACTACTACTACTACTACTACTACTACTACTACTACTACTACTACTACTACTACTACTACTACTACTACTACTACTACTACTACTACTACTACTACTACTACTACTACTACTACTACTACTACTACTACTACTACTACTACTACTACTACTACTACTACTACTACTACTACTACTACTACTACTACTACTACTACTACTACTACTACTACTACTACTACTACTACTACTACTACTACTACTACTACTACTACTACTACTACTACTACTACTACTACTACTACTACTACTACTACTACTACTACTACTACTACTACTACTACTACTACTACTACTACTACTACTACTACTACTACTACTACTACTACTACTACTACTACTACTACTACTACTACTACTACTACTACTACTACTACTACTACTACTACTACTACTACTACTACTACTACTACTACTACTACTACTACTACTACTACTACTACTACTACTACTACTACTACTACTACTACTACTACTACTACTACTACTACTACTACTACTACTACTACTACTACTACTACTACTACTACTACTACTACTACTACTACTACTACTACTACTACTACTACTACTACTACTACTACTACTACTACTACTACTACTACTACTACTACTACTACTACTACTACTACTACTACTACTACTACTACTACTACTACTACTACTACTACTACTACTACTACTACTACTACTACTACTACTACTACTACTACTACTACTACTACTACTACTACTACTACTACTACTACTACTACTACTACTACTACTACTACTACTACTACTACTACTACTACTACTACTACTACTACTACTACTACTACTACTACTACTACTACTACTACTACTACTACTACTACTACTACTACTACTACTACTACTACTACTACTACTACTACTACTACTACTACTACTACTACTACTACTACTACTACTACTACTACTACTACTACTACTACTACTACTACTACTACTACTACTACTACTACTACTACTACTACTACTACTACTACTACTACTACTACTACTACTACTACTACTACTACTACTACTACTACTACTACTACTACTACTACTACTACTACTACTACTACTACTACTACTACTACTACTACTACTACTACTACTACTACTACTACTACTACTACTACTACTACTACTACTACTACTACTACTACTACTACTACTACTACTACTACTACTACTACTACTACTACTACTACTACTACTACTACTACTACTACCACTAACTACTACTAATTGTGTTCGTGGTCGCACACGACGTTTTTCGTATTGGTGTACGCGTACAACAACTGCTGTGTGTAATAGTAGCGGGTTTTGGTTTTTAGCGCTGTATACAAGGTACCGGCAGGGTGAGTTGGACCCCTATATATGTCCGTTGCCCCATGAAGTTGGTGTACTTAACACGTGTGTTAGACCCCTCCCTATAGATATGTCCGTTGCCCCATGAAGTTGGTGTACTTGACACGGAACGAGCACACAGCAGAGATATCTCGTGACACCACGTGCACCCCTGTCGCCCCTTTAGGAAGGTATACAGAGAACTTGAGGTATGCCACATGGTTTGCAGTAGTACCAACGTTGGTTTGTCCGAGACGGGTGCGGGCCCTCCAAGTCAGTCACCGGATGCGAGAAATAAATGAACGTCCTGCACGCTGTCGCAGGTGGTTGGCGTTGGATAGATATCGTACGTAATCGCGCAGCTGGTTGGCGTCGGATATCCTATATTATACCCGCTGCTAAAAAGTTTCGATATATCGACAAGTCGATCTTTCTATTCAAATGCATCTACAAGTACAGCACAGTATCTCTGTGTCGTGGTGTGTGCACACCACCGATGATTCTCTGTGGTCTGTGCACACCACAGATGCTTTATTTTATCTATATATTTTAGTTAATGACAGGAAAGAAGAATCGGCACGGACGCTGGGTGAGTTTGATGTGGATAGGTAGAAATAAATCAACACACATATATATATATATATGTATATGAACCTTATAAATATCACATGTACCTGGTAATATTTAAAATTCGAGTACTACACCTGGTACATATTATTATTACGCTTGCCATCCGACAATATTGAATGTGTAGTATTATTTTTATGTGTATTTTTAGGCAGCGTAATTTCGATTTTTTATGCTTTTTCAGATTTTCCTAGGGCTCCCGCACATTTGTGTGACCGCGGACTCATTTCGCAGAGAGTTGATGTGAGAACAACAACAACTTGGTAAACATATAGATATAAATACGATATTATGGCAAGCAAAATAATAATAATAACAATAATAATAATAATATTGTTGGCCCTCTGCTCTCAGCGCTCCTCAGCGTTTCTTAGACGCATTTTTTGGGTTGTTCGTGCTAACACGAGATGAGGTCCACCTCACGGGACGAAACTGCCTCATCGTGATCCCCAACCCCGATTGCGTCGGGGGCGGCCTCGGGCGTGCTTGCGCCGTGCTCTGGCTGCCGACTGGCCGGGTGTGAGTACACCAGCTGTGAGTCGAGCCAGTTGAGTGGTCGGTGCTTGATTTATAACAGCCTCCATGCCCTGATGGCTGCCGACTGGCTGGGTGTGAGTAGTTTTTTTTGTTTTTTTTTTTCTCATCCCATTCATTATCTTCGCACATCTTCTTCTCTCTCTCCTTCCAACTCGTAACTCAGATCCGGGGTCACATAGCAGGCTCTTCTACCCCCTTCCCGCTACGGTACGTGCCTTCGTTTTTATCGCGAAAATATTTCAGCCTTTTCTTCCCTCGTCGACTCGCATCGAATTGTGCCTACCCATGCTGCAAGGCGCTCTCAACAATTGAATCCTTTTTTTATTTTTATTTATGCAAATAAAGTCAAATGTCCGACCCACCTGGGGCTCGAACCCAGGACAAACACAAGTAGAATTCGAGGTTAACCACTTGAACCACCGGGGCGACCGGCATCTTGGATCTGCTGATTGGCCGACACTTGATTTATAACAGTCTCACGACCAGGTTCCTGTTACTGTAGTGTCGTGTTGTTGTACGAGAGTGGGCCGTCAGGCTTACTTTCTCCAATCAAACCTTCTTCTCAAATAGAAACGTTTTTGCTGTTGGGATGTCCTTGATAGCTGTGACCGGATGTGTCCAGCTCGTTTCTTGCAAAAACTTTGTATGTAAACGTCAGCTGTGAGTTAGACCAGTTGGAATGGTCGTGATTTATCACAATCTCGTGGGCAAAGATTTCGCTTGCTGACCCACCTTTGCCCCGTCAGGCCTACCTTTGACCCGTCAAGCCTTCTTCTGAAACCTGATAATTTTGAGCGTTGGGATGTAGTTGACTGTCCGTCAAGGGGAAAATGTGCCGCTGTTCGAAGTCTATGCTTGTACTCGTGACGGTAAAAATAGTACCTGGTACGTTCTCGATGCCAGCACCGAGATTGGACCTCTTCTCCGTTGGCCGAAACGGGAGAGGCCGCATCCTCCGCGGCTTTCGGCAGCTTATGGCGGCAAGAGTGTGGGGAATATGGGCTGGGGTGGCCGGTATCATGGTCCACCGTTGCTCGCGCGTTGAGGGTCGGGCGTTCCGGAAGCGAGTGTCGAAATTCCGATTCGGGCTATTTTACGTGTGAAAGCACGAGTTTTGCGCAAAAATGTTGATATTCGTAGGCTAGCATATATATGGTCGCGAAACAAACGTCGCGAGCCTCTTGGGCTGCCGTGCACGCCAAGCGACCAGACTCCGTAAGGCAAAGAGGACGGATTATTTGGTGTCGACCGAATCGGACTAGGCTACGCCGTGGGAGGAGCGGTACCGTGGGGGAGGTACGAACGGTGTCCACGAAAACCATATTTTCCACACAGAAGCACTGGCAGACAGTGCATCGTGGAGTTTTACTATGAATACCAAGAAAAGAAGAAGTTATGAACGAGTGCGTGTATGCTTTTATGTGCGCGTTACGCTCACCCTGTAACATGCTTCGTTGCTAACCCTCGAGTGTATGATCATGTGCCTTTCCTCGTCGTGCCTACTGCTGTAGAGACGGCCTCTGCCACGCTCGCGCAGTGCCCAGACGGGGCGCGAGAAACATCTCAAATACGTCAGCTGCGAGTTGTACCAAATAAATGAGTCGTCGTCACTGAGTGCCGTGGAGCAGTCGATTGGCCGATACTAAGTTCGACGAGTAGAGTGATCGATACCCAATTTTGAAAGGTATCAGTGCGTGGTTTATCACAGACTTCGGTTGGCGGCCTACCTTTTCCCCGTCAGGACTGGCTTTGGCCCGTCAAACCGTCATTTAAATTGCCGAGAATCATGGCATTGGCGTGTCCATTTTGCAAGCTACCAGTACGTGATTTATCTCAGTCTCTGTGAGTTCTACCAAGTGAGTGATTAATACTGAATTTCGTGTACCAGTCGAGTAGTCGATACTAAGTGCGACGAGTTGAGTGATCGATGTCCAATTTGCAAGCTACCAGTGCGGGATTTAAACACAGTCCCGGTAGCCAAAACTTTGGTTGACGGCCTTCCTTTGCCTCGTAAAGCCTACCTTTGACTCGTCAAACCGTCTTTGAAAATACTTCAAGCTAATAATAGCATTGGGATTCCCATTTATCCTTCGAGCTGATGCGTGATGTTTCCATTCATTTTCGGCAATGCGAGATAATCCTGCCCCCCCCCCAAAATATAATTCAGTAGGTTTCTTGATTTTGATTCTCCACACAAGAGGTTGTAATTATTAATTATTATTTCCTTTGCCATCCGACAATGTGCAGCATGATCTTCAATATTGATCACTCATAACTTTCTCGAAAGAAGAAAACCTCGGAAACAAAAGTTATCATTTGTGGCGGGTTAGGAATCCCTGAAGGATACATCGCATTGCTATCCACGCCTTATCCGGAACGACCAACGCCCTTATCATCAAAATGCTATCAACGACTCTCCGGAACGACCAACACACTCATCATCAACTTACTATCCACGACTTTCCGGAACGACCAACGCACCTCATCGTTTGTTTGTTGATTTCGATATCCTCCGCGAAAGAGGTGATAATGACTATCGTTGGCGGCGGCTTAGGAAGCACCTCGTCGCTTGTTTGTTGATTTCGATATCCTCCGCGAAAGAGGTAATAATGATTATCGTTGGCGGCGCCTTAGGAATCTCTGAATGATACATGAAATAACTATCATCCACGACTTTCCGGTGCGACCAACGCACTTCATCACATATCATTCAGAGATTCCTAACCCGCCACAAACGATAATCATTATCACCTACCTACCTCTTCTGCGGAGAATATCGAAATAAAAATATGTATATACGTACGTCAAACATATACCAGGTATACGAGTATACTTATTTTTTCTGGGGAGGAGAAATTGTGCTCTCTCCCGCAAGCTCGGTCGGGCTGATGCCTGATGTTTCCAGTTAGTTCAGGCATGCGGGAAAAACTAGCCTCTCTACCGCAAGCTGCAAAAACGAATATCGGTGTGGACAATAACATGTGTGCGGCTCGCGGCCCAGCCGTGCTCGTCGCTTGTTTAAAAAAAAAAGAAATGAAAAAATACGTCAGCTGTGAGTTCAACCGTTCGGCAGATCGATCGATATGCTAATATCAACGCCGGAAATTATATACTACTACGGGGGACCCTAGTTAACAGGACCTATGGCATACATAAAAACCTATATATTTAGCCATTTTTACTAAAAACATTTGATCCTGTCAACTATGGCCCCCCGTAATAGCATACTACTGCAGGATACAAAAAAATGTTAGGTACAAACATGGTACTTCCAGGTGTCGGTATAGTGTTGAGTATTGCCTTCCAACATACCTGGTATGTTTATGATGAGCGATATGTTGCAGTGAAAACAAAGCAGTCGTCTATCGAGCCAAGTGCGTGCATCATAAAGCGGGCTGCTTCATCTGCAGCACACGCTCCGATCAGACTGTCGTTAAATTATACCTGGTAGGTTTGTACGCGTTCACAGGTTTTGACTTGGCTAGAACGGTGGTACTTAACGTTTCGAGTGGACCGACGAGGAAACCACCGTCGTGCCGCCCAATATTGAAACAATTAGTGTACGCATTCTGAGTTTTCCCCTTCAGTATATATAGATAAATCCGTCGCACCAGGTACTTGCAGCAGATCGCAGGTCCAACCTTGCCTGCATCTCACGTGCCGATCAGACAGAGGCTTACCTTTGTGATCGTGTACGCGCTCAGTCAGGGTTAAGTTTGGCAGCAGCAGTGCCGGTAGTGTTCCGTTGTCGATCAGGCAGAGGCTTTCACTCGTGATGGTGTACGCGTCCATCCATATATATTATGTACGTACTTGTTCAGATTTTGATTCGGCAAAAACAGTGTGGTACTTATGTTTCGAATGGACCAATGAGGAAGCAGCAGTGGTGCCGTCGTATTGGAATCTGTAATCTGTGTATGCATTCTGAGCGCCCCCCTGCAGTATCGATATATCGGTCGCACCAAGTACTTGCACCAGGTCCAACCTTACCTGCATCTCACGTGCCGGCCAGTGAAAGGCTTTCTTTTAGATTTGTGATAGTTCACGCGTTCAGGGTAAAGTATGGCAGCACGGCGGTGTTGCTTTCCGTGGGCGGACGTCACAAGCACAGCATGAAAATCAAACATAAGTAGAGCGTCAACAACAACATCGAGGCAACTGGCGGTCACGGCGAGCGTCATGAAAAATAAACTAATAATGCCTCCTCTCCATTAATTTCCACCGTAAATCCCTTTCGCAGTACGATCGGTTTTGCGGTCGGCTTGGTTGGGCCTATAAGAAGGATACGGCTGTGCCAATTGCATGCAAGCAAGTTGCATGCAAAGTTCATGCAAGTGCATGCAAATTACCTTGTAAGTTCAGGCTGCACTAACTAGGCTATGAACGGCTCATGGCATCATATACCAGGCATAGAATCGCTTCACTAGATAGATGAGAAAACGACTAAGCGGCCTAGAGTGTGTTCCAACACAGCGACCTCAACATAATGGTGATGCCGCGGTACTGGGGCTGCCCCTTTTTTTTCTCCACCGCGTTCATGCCGTTCCAGCGAGGGGCTCCCTCCTGTCCCCCACTCAAAACTTGACATGTTTCGTTTATGTTGCCGCAGCGTAACAAACACCACAGCAGGTACCAAAAAAAGCATACCAAGTACGTAGTAAATGTTATCGCTCGATTTTTGTTTTAGGTCTGCAACGTCACTCGGCCCACTGGCTCTCTGAATGGCTGTGAATAACGAGGAAACTTAAGTCACCTCCCGATCACGCGATTGCAGGGTTTCGCAAGTGGCCTGGAGGCTTTTCAAACGCGCACAGCGACCTACGATAGCTACAATAGTAGAGCATTTCACGCCTCGGACAGATGAGACGATTTTACCGTTTCGTGATCCAAACCTTTCAAGGCAGATCTATTCCGGAGCTCCTATGATCTACAGCTCGTTCTGCCTGGTGGGACCCGTACAATCTGATTCGACGATCTAACCCATGTTGTCTGATTTGGATCTGCACTACGAGACAAATGCTGCACAACCTTTCATAAGGGCAGGCGAGGGTCTAGATGCTCTACTGTGTGTGTATTGAAAGTCATCTAGATGTCCGAGGTGTGGGGTATATCTGAACGCAGAGACCTTGAGGTCACCGCGACCTAGAGTATGTTTCCGACCACAGCGGGCTACTACTAGTAGAGTCTTCCCATGTACAGCCACTTGAAGTTTGGTTTAGAACAGCGACCGAACCCATCTCTCGGTGCTGGGGCTAGTGTCAGGGCTCGTGTTGGCGTTCCGTGTCTGGATGGTCTTCTAGGGCGGCAGCGGCCGTGCAACGTCCATGCGCTTTCAGACAAGGTAGTATGCGAGCTTGCACGTACTCGAAAGCTGCAAATGCGTGCAGAGGTGCACGCAGATTGCACGCACTTGCCTCCAACTTGCATCCGGCATTCGAGTTGCATGCAACTTTGCATGTCTTTACTCTCAGTTGTACAAAGCGAGCTTGCGTGCACCTGTGCCAAAGCTCGACGAATTACCTGGTAGCGTGCAAGACTCGCCACGTTTTACCGATGAGTGTCACCGTCTGCTGTTAGACCGCCCGACTTTTTTCTCTACGTACGTACTGCTCGTCGACCCCCTCCTCCATCGATTGTACCGCCATTTATTTCGTCGGTTCGACTACTTCGTGCTACGAATTGTAGCTAGTTTACGTTCGCCGTACTTTTCTACTGCTGTCGCTTCACGTGCGTGCATGTAATTATCCTACTGCACAGGTCAACGCTGGACGAGGAAAAATCGAAACGGCGGCGAGGGACAAAAAGGCGACATAATGCGGCTTTCCGGCACAACGTCGACACCTAGACTGTTCTGGCTGTTTGTGGCTCTGTCAGCCACAGCATATAAAGCAGTGAACGCGCAGTGCACCGCTGGGTTCATCTGCGACAGCTTTCTTGACATTGACGGCTGTGTTACAGGTGTCCTTGATGCTGTGAGTGGGCTCGAGCTATAGCCCCCCCCTTGTCTCTATTCGGAGTAAGAACGGTGCTCCGTCTCGAAAGAGATGTGTAGTCAATGCTCAAATGACTAAGGCAAGCAACAAATGAGTACACCCCCCCCCCTCCCCCCTCTATGGCCATACGATTACTGCCATACATGACGTCGAGAACACCCCTCGCCCCCCCCCCCCCCCCCCTCCCTCTCTCTCTGCTGGGTTCTATCCGTAACCTGGGGTACATGCTACCGGCGCTGCTATACGTTGGACACATCACGATCTACTGTAGATGACCTACATCTAGATCATAACCTACCGTTCGTTGTCAAATTAAATGCAAAATCTGCATTCCGCAGTGTAGATTCAACCCAGGAAACATGAGCTACTGTGGGTCTCGCAGGTTGTACAACTCCCACCCAGCAACACGAGCTATCGTAAATCATTACATATCAGGAATATATACGCCCTGAACGACCTGTAGATCTAATGAACCGGGAATCGATGACCGGTGCACTGTGCGGGCATTTCCCTTCCGACGGCTGACCGTTAACGCCGCTTTTAATGCACAAAAAACGAGCTCGACTCGAGACCACCTTACCTTGTCCCGAGCCATCCCACGGTAGGGGTGCACCAGACGTTCCTGAGCTCCTCACATCAGGAGCTCAATATCTCACCCGATACAGTACTTGAAAGAAAATTGTTCGCGCCACCCGACCGGCACGTCTATACGCTAGTCCTAAAACGATTATACGAGTAATTTTTTCATCCCAACTGCTGGTTCCTCACTTGGGGCACTCAGTCGGTCAGAAACCTTTGACCCAAAACGTGCAACCCCTGCCGTGGGGTGACTCTCCCGCGGCCAAAACAACTGTATTTCGCTTGCGACGACAGTAGATATCATTATTAGTCGTACTGTAGTTGGTTATGTTTAGCCATAATTTTGTTTTCAGGCGAGTTACGAATGATGATGATGATGACGCATCTTCAACTTGAATCCTGCGTCGGTAGGGGGGTAAATTGTTCCCCCCCCTTTGTTTTTCAGCCTTTCAGAGCCAGTCGGGCGATTTTGGCTACCCAATTTAAACTCAGGCACTCAAGACTCGACGCTTGTTTGGTTTCTCGATGCACACCGCCCGTACGCCTTTGGTCGTTACGCTCCTGCGCGCCAACGAACATAACGCGTCCGGGTTTGAGTGAGATACAGACCCACACACTCGAGTGGCCTAAACGCGGTGCGTATTGAAAAATGGGGTAGCCGCCCCCAACAACGTCATCGTTCGGTTTCTTAATTCAACGTTCTTGAGCGTCAGGATTCGCGACAACAATTGGACCGTACCACGTTTGCTGGTCGCGTTCGTCGTGTGTGTGTGGGTATGTCGCATGTGGCACCCTTCGCTCGTGCTCGTGAAGCTTGATATCGTGCCTCCGCAGCTTGGCTGCGGGGCTAAGACCAGACTGCCTAGGAAGGGGTTTTATCCCATGCATAAGTACGTTTTTCAGAGTGAGCGTTTCGTATATTTTAGCCGTTACAGGGAGCTTGCTCCAGTCTATATGTCGGCGGCCCTCAGCTTGAAGTTACCTCATAGTTGGAGGACGGAGCTAGACACGTACGACAAGATTTACCAGGAACTACATGCTTAACGTGTTGGTGGCG
>JARUPZ010000856.1:17500-27849 GCA_031213475.1 Nereocystis luetkeana | reverse complement strand
CCCCCCTTAAGGCACGCCTTTTTTGAAGAAATGGGCTGAAAACACTCGCCCCAGGGTGCGTGTTACCTTGCCACCTGTGTGTCAATACCGTACGCCCTGTGAAGATACAAACGCGCGATTCGCGCTTCGTCCGCGTTTGCACACCTCCGGCATGTTATCGATGCCCACTTTACGATCTAGATCTTTCAAGAAATACGCCTTCCCGCCGTTGTATGCGTGATGGACAGTAACTCGTGAGGAGCCGTTACAATCTGCATGATCTGCTGTAGCCCACGTTTCCTCGGTTGGATCTGCCCTATGAGGCAGACCCTGCACAACCCCTCACAACGAACGGCTGGTGATGATCTAGATGATCTGTAGATGATTTAGACGATCTAGATGGTCTAGAGATGATATACAGGAGATCATGATCAGATGTCCGAGGGGCTCCACCTTCGTCCTCCTGGAGTTGTCTCCCATGATGACCGAGCGTATCTTGAACTCGACGTAGCTTAAGTCTCCCTCGGCGTGCTCGTTCCCGAAGTCGACCCGTTCGTTGCCTAGCTGTCGCAAGGAGTGCACCTTCAGGATAACCGCCTTCGTACAACTTGCATGTAGGCGTTATGTGGGAGGGGTTGAAGTATGGAGGGGGCGAAAACAGGGAAGGGTGTATGCATTGTCACGCAGGGCCGAAATCGTGTACATGGCCATAGACCCTCGCATTCCTACAATGCCGGGACGGAGCACGTCGGGTTTTCACTTCCCAGGCAGACATTACTTGCTTGCACCAAGCGCGGAGCGGCGTGAGGTTTATTGGCGAGTCGCGTGACGGGTGAGCTACATCCTACCAATAACCGTCCGTGAGGAGGAGGAGGTTGGTGGCGATATTGTCGATTCGGACGTCCCTTGCTTTCCGGCCTAGGGTTCGACCGTCTATCGTTCTCTCTGCTCCAGATCGAGCGACACGTCTATATACACCGTGCGCCGAGTGCGCTACCGGGTTTTTTGCGAGGTTATGCCCCAAAGCCCGAGACATAACTGTGCTTCACCCTTCTAGCTACTGTTAAACTTATCCCACACTAAATCCAAGTATTATGACGTGTGCGAGTGAGGTAGAGGTAGCATACCTATTTTTTTTAGGCTCTTCACTTGAAGAGCTCAATGCCTGCAGTAACCCTCAAACAGGTTTGGGAAAAAAAAGGGACACGTTCACCTGGGCCTAGCGGAAATTAGGTGCATTATATGGCTTTCGGAAAAAACTGAAAATTCAAGAATGGGATCAACGATACAATGGTTGGGGCGTTACCACGACAGTTGAGGAGCCCGTTGGTAGTCCTCCACGAATGCTTTGGCTGAAAAAGGTACAGTACACCTCTACATACCTCTACTATGGCACGCATCTTTAGTTCTCTCCCCCGAAAAGTTGGGGCCGGTTCAGAAGGAGTTACCGCGTTTCAGACGCTACAGATGACGACACAATTTACCCGGTGCGAGCATCCGCCATCGATTGCTTTACTCCTATACAAGGCGCTAGTTTTCTATCAAGGCACTCCACCCCACCCAAGACGCGTTCTACAATAGAGGTATCACATTAACGCTGGAACTGATTCCGAATTACGGGGGTTCCTGACCCCGAAATCGTCGAAATGCCAGTCTGGTTTTGACAAATGACGTTGTTGTATACTTGGGCCATGGGGGTTTGCATTGGGATGCGGTTTGATTTTGCTGAAGTTCATTTTCGGGTGAGGTATGGAGCTTGCTAGGTGAGGAGCCTCAGAAAATTTAGGGTGAAGCTCTGTCGTAGAACGCCTCCCAGGCGGCCTGGTCTGAAACAACTTTGACCCAGATCTACCAAACATCGACCACTCGTATGTACATACGCATTCCTCTAGCGCACGATGCGTGGAGCCTCTCTCGCTCTCGCCGGACCCCCCCCTCCTCCACCCTCTCTCCATCGTGGTACCCCCTGATGTTTTGCGAGGTTATGAGAGTCACTTGAGGATCTCTAAAAGCAACCCTACCCTGAAAAAACTGCTCTTGAGAGAAAAATGAAAGAGCAACACGATGGACCAGGACTTAGCCTACAGTCGGAACATATCTAAAAAAGTGCTACCCTAAAAAAGACAAAGGATGTTGAAGTGACAATTGGCAGTTCGTCAGTGCTGTCAGTGCCCTTAAGGAGCCCCATCACTGAGAAATATTGCCTTATATGGCAAAAAAAGTGCTACCCTTAAAAAGACAGAGGATGTTGAAGTGATAATTGGCAGTCCGTCAGGGCTGTCGGTGCCCTTAAGGAGCCCCATCAGTGATAAATATTGCCTTACAAGGCAAAAAAAGTGCTACCCCTATCGTTCTACATCTCACTTCTGAAACTTGCTGAGGGATGGCCGTCTCGCGCTGGTAGTCGTCGATGCAGCCTCCAAGGCACCACCCGTAAACCCCACCACCGACGTTGTCTCCTTCGGGCCCACACGCCCTTTCTCATCCTCCTTCGGCCTCCTGCCCCGCGCCCCCTCCTCCTCCTCCGCCTCACTGTCCTCCCCGTCCTCCTTCTCGTCCAACGGCAAGGGTTCCAAAGCGTGCAAAACCGTGTGTGCGTACCCCCCCCCAGCCCGCAGGGCAGACCCCCCGAAGGTCACGACGCAGGGGGAGGGGAAGGGGTCATCGATCCCCCCCCCCCCCGCGCGCACCGATCGTCCGGAAACGCCTCCCCCTCTCCCTCCCACCCGGGGTGGCGCCGTTCCCGCTCTGCCGTTACCGCCGCCCTTCCCCCCGCCCCCCCCGCTCCCCCCGCCTCGGGAGCGCTTCGGGGAAACCCTACCGCTCACGTCGCTAGCGTCGGTACCTTGTCTACCGCTCGCTGCCCCGCCGGGCGCGTCCTGTTCTCTCTACACGAGGAATTAGGGATAGGCGAAGGGAAACGGGGGGTGTGGTCGGGCGATTTGGTTTGGGTTGACGGAGGGGGGGCGGGGGGGGTGACTGTTTTTGAGGCCTGTTCTGTGGCCACGGGTTTGATTTTGGCAATGAGTCAGTGAGAGAACAACAGCAACAGCAGCAGCTGAAGGCCCGACTGGTTTTGACGACCCCAGGTATAGGATTTCCTGATGGCTCACTATTAGGGAGTATCCGCTGGTTCAACCCGAGCCCAAGGCCTTAAGAAACAAAAACAGTTGTTTTCAAGAGATGGGGTGCTCACTACCACGCATGGCCGTAGTCGTATGGCCATAGACTCTCGCATCCCTACAATGCCGGGACGGACCACGTCGGGTTTTCACCGACCAGGAAGACGTTACTTGCTCGCACCAAGCGCGAGGTGGCTGGCGAGTCTCTTCAAAGGTTGTCTGCATCCTGCTACAAACCGCTTGTGAGGCGGACTGTCTTGCAAATGGATGACAGCGTCGACTTCATAGGCTTGCTTTTCTGGTGTGGCTACTTTTAGAGACACCGATGGGTATACTTTGTACCTGCCTCGTGGGCGTCTTACCATACCTCGTACACACTACGTGGTAAAGGACCGCTTGTGAGGCGTGCTTCGGCACGTTGTGCGCACGTTCTTGCACATGGGGACAGCAGGGTCGCGTCGACTGGAGGAGGGGGGGGGGGCGCGCAGACACAGCATCTTCTCTACACGTATGGTACGTGATGCACACCTGGAATAAGATCACGTCGTTCCTTTGAAGCGCTCCACACAGCACGAGACATGCCGCGTCGTACATCAACAAGGTCAGCAGAGACAATAGACACGTGCTACAAACGACAGTGGTAGCATTGTTTGGGCCAAAATATTTCTGGCCGACGGGGTAACTCCTTAAGGGCACTGGGGAACTACCCAGTAAGGCAAACCTTATCCCCAATAAGGCATGCCTTATGAAGCATGTGTCTTATTGCCCAATAAGACATGCCTTACAAGGTACTTAGGATTGACTTGTTGCCCAATGAAGCATGCCTTATCGCCCAATAAGGCCTGACCTATTAACAATAAGGCATGCCCTACAACCCAATGATACATGCCCTTTTGTCTTATAAGGGATGCCTTTTTACTCAGTAAGGCATGCCTTATATTACCCAATAAAGCATGCCGTATTACCTAACAAGGCCTGCCTTATGCCCCAAGCCCTATTTGCCCAATACCTGGTATGGGACACGCCTTATCGCAGGGACATCATAGGGCCGGCTACTGAACTGAGAGGAACCAACTACCCAATGTCGTAGCTGGAACACCATTTGTGAGTTTGAGTACTATTCGCTGTATACCTCTATATAGACCATGCACGGGCCTAATTGCTCATCGGATTTTGCACATCCCATTTTTTTCGAAGGCGTTTTTTTTGTGCGAGGAGCAGAACGCTCCTCAATAAAACAAAATCACGTAGGGAGAAAAAAAGGAGCCTCGGAAAATGTCGCTCCGATGTATACATACGCCTCTATCGTACGTAGCATGCACCATTTCAACCATTCCAACCATTTCAACGATTCCAACCATTTCAACGATTTCAACCATTTCAACGATTTCAACCATTTCAACCATTGAACCACCACCGTCTGTATACATGCACTGCTTGTCAGTTACCGTTCGCAGCGTTGGGTGCGTGCTATATACGTACGAGAGATGCAGCGCCTTTTCGGGCGAAAACATTTCCGAGCAACCAGACTCCTCATGACCTAAATCAAACCATGGAAAAAAAAACGCTTTCTACGAACGTGTTTACATTATTGCTCGTGGTGTACCCAGGCCCTAAGATCATTCATGGGGTTGCCCTTTTATAGCTCTTGTTAAAAGCAGTTTCACGGTGGGGTATTTGAGGTCTCGGCGTGTGCATTCCTCCAGAAAATTATTGCGCCACCCCTCTGCCGTATTGATAGCACGCGTCGTTGGTTCGATGGAGCGCTGGGTTTCCACCTGAGTTGGTACGGCGTGCTATGGTAGGGGGGGCAAAGAAAATGTCTGAGGCTCCTCACTTTTGGTACGGCGTGCTATGGTAGGGGGGGCAAAGAAAATGTCTGAGGCTCCTCACTTTTGAGGGTCTCTATGCCCTCATCTATCGATCGACTTTGAGAAAGTATTGCATGCTACTGTATGAATATATTACATATTTATACGTATGTGGATACACACTCCAAAGATCTAGGTACGTTACAGGTGCTGCCGGGTGGTAGCCGTTTAGAACAAAGCAATACGATCTGCGACACTGTTTCCCGGGTTGAATCTGTGCTTTACAGGCCCTCCCGGGCAACGTTTCATGACGGTAGGTCAGGAGTCTGGATGGTGTTCATTCGTCCGCCCGCCGACGGGATGCGTTTTTCTCGGGTGATGATGAATACCCTGATTGTATGCTGTATACTGTATACGTATTCGATTAGTGGATGGGTGCTGCGATAGGAGTAAATAGTAATACTTCGTATAACATGAATAATACCGTACTTTTTTTGCCCCCCAAAAAACATGCTGATAGATGGAGCACCTCAACCGTTTGCAACTGATAAACTATCATATCCAGTCTTCGTTTGTTCGTTTTCACACGTGTACTTCCGACATGAACCTACCGACCATGTCATCAGGCTAAAACAGGCCGTTTCTAGGGTGGCTTACTACAAGCAATAGAGCTCTTCAAGTGAGGAAGCGTCAGGAAACTCTTGTAACGCGGTGCCACCCCTACAGGTACCGTAGTTGATAGGACCTATGGTGTACATAAAAACCTATATATTTAATCATTATTACTAACAATATTTGGTCCTATTAACTATGGTCTCCCGTAATAGGGTGCTGCGGTGGCAACGGACCCGAAAACAAGCCTCCACCGCACCTTAACCCTTTTAGGACTGTTAGTACCGCAGTCCCAGTTTGGGGACAAACTACTCAGAATTTGAGTGGTTTGTCCCTGAAACGGCACTGCAGTCCTGAAAGGGGTTATCAGTACAACACTGAAGATGGCACACGCCCTCGCACGTTTTTTTTAAGCCGTTTTTCTCGCGAAAAACGGTGATGATACGAACGCCGAGCCTATGCCGTTTATGGAAGGATCTCGACGAAATATTTTCCAAAACCGCACGCTGCTTTCGTTGTGTGTGCGCGCTCACACCCCCCCCCGCCCCTTGTTTTTGATAGAACTGGCCCTAATCCATACCCTCGTAGGGGGTGTGTTGTCGTATCACCCGTGTGACAGTGTTGTACGGTACCTCGCATGGTGTACTCGTACGGTACTTTGATGGCAACACACCACCCACCGGGCAGATACATCACGATGTAGACAGCCTGAAATCCCAACCTGCCGCTGTGATGAGTTGAGCAAGATCCACACGAAGAGCACAGATCCAGCCCAGGAAACTTTTGCGTGTACTATCAGCAGATCATGCAGAGTGTACGTCTTCCTCTCCCACTGCTATCAGCAGATCATGCAGAGTGTACGTCTTCCTCTCCCACCTTGATGGCAACACACCACCCACCGGGCAGATACATCACGATGTAGACAGCCTGAAATCCCAACCTGCCGCTGTGATGCGTTGAGCAGGATCCACACGAAGAGCACAGATCCAGCCCAGGAAACTTTTGCGTGTGCTATCAGCAGATCATGCAGAGTGTACGTCTTCCTCTTCCACCCGGCAACATGAGCTATGTGCGTACTGTAGATCATAGGGACATATCAGGGATCTAAATCCTTCCTGAAAGATCTACATCATCAAGTGGGAATCGATGATCTATACATCTGCCCGATACGTGAAAACTATCGCAAACATTATACTCCCGCAGCTATCAATTCCGAGCCGTCTGTCCCCCAACGCGTGGGTCAACCATTGATACCGCACAACACCTGGCAAACAAAACAGGCCGTCCATACGACGTCGTGCGACATACCGGCACCAACCAACCGCACCTTTTCGCCGACGCAGCGCTTGGCCGAGGAGTCCGGCAGCCCCCCTCCCCGCCTGGCACGCCCGGCCTCCTCCAACCCGCTGCCTGCCAGCACAACGTTTCGTGGATCCCACACGAAGCTGGTGTGCCCGTGGCGTTGGTGAGGCATCGCAGTGGGTGTGTCCCTCGAGGAAGTAGCACGTGCCCGAAAGACGGTATTGGTAGGGGCCGCGGAAGGAGAACAGCCGGACCCCACCCCCGGTTGCTGTTCGTGCACGAGTCGTTGAGGTCAAAATGGGGCCGAGAGGGGGAGGGGAGAAAGAGGGGGGGGGGGGGGGGGGTGTACTCGATAGGGGGGAGGTACTCGATATCACGCATGGCCGTAGTCGTGTGACCGTAGACCCTCGCATCCCTACAATGCCGGGAGGGTGATCGGAAATATGCACTCGATCTCATGCATGGCCGTAGTCGTATGACCATAAACCCTCGCATCCCTACAATGCCGGGACGCACCACGTCGGGTTTTCACCGACCAGGCAGACATTGCTTGCACCAAGCGTGAAGCGCCGTGAGGTCTTCGGCGAGTCGCATGAAGGGGGAGCTGCATCCTACCAAGAATCGCTTGTGAGGCGGGCTTTCTCGCACGTGGATAACAACTTCGAAGGGTGGAGGGGGGGGGGGGGTGTACTCGATATCATGCATGGCCGTAGTCATATGACCGTAGACCCTCGCATCCCTACAATACCGGGACGGAGCACGTCGGGGTTTCACCGGCCAGGCAGACATTCCTTGTACCAAGCAGGGGGGGGGGGGGGCTTGGTGTAAACGGCGGGGAGAACGTTACCCACACCCAACAGATAAACATTTTTCCGAATCATGATCTAGGTCTTTCATTGTAGATAGGTCCCTGTTCTGTATGAGCTATCTCATGTTGCCGGTGGGGAGCAGTACAATCTGCGTGATCTACCACATCTTTCGTTGGGATACATCTGTAACTATACAGATCCTGCACAGCACCTCATGGCGGAAGGTTAGCGTCTAGGCGGCCAACAGATACATCAGATAGATCGTGATTTGTCTGTCCGACCTATGAAGTGATTGAAATAGGAGTATCTGTTTGGCACTCCAAGCTATTTTTTTTGTAAAAGTTAGACTGCGAATCTGATCCTCCTACCGTGGTCTCTTTGATCTCCGAGGTATCGCTGGACGACTTTTTTCCCGTCGATGAGCCGTTATCTTCCCCCTTGATGCCTCGCGGAGGGCTGCCGCTGGAAGAAGACGAGGCCGAAGGTGGTGAACTCGCCTCGCATACCGCTAAACTCCAAAGGCGGTTCTTGGTGTTGAAAGTTATTACCTTCACAGTCGAGGAGGCGGGGGGGGGGGGGAGGGGGTTGGAGGGGCGAGCGTACTTACGTTTGCTTGCCAAAGCCAATTTACCATTGACGACGCATCCCTTTCGAGACGGAGCACTGTTCCTACTCCTAACAGGGATACCTCCAACGTTTGGGAGCACAACTCCGGGTTTTCCTAATTTTACGTGTCAGCTATATTTTCTTTTATGGTGGATGGGACGAGGAGCAAGGAGTGGTTCAGAATTGAAGGTACATATGGTTCAGAGCTGCGCTATAGTAGGGCAAGTACATTTCCCACTTTAAACCATGATAGAAGGGCCGTTTACGCATCGATGTGAATGCTCGAACGGACCTTCATTTTCCATCCAGAGTAGCTGTTAAAGGTTTAGTATTAAGCGTGCGGAGGGGGGGATGCCATGTTCGATTGTAAACCAGGCCCAGGTGCCATCCTGTGCTCTTCTAAAGCGGCGAAGTAATCCGAAGCGCGCCAAACCCGGGAGGACTACGTTCGATCCACGGTGCGTAAGCTGCTGCATAAACATTCACCGCAATATCGACTCGAAATACACATAGCGAACACCACCATCTCATTGACCCTTTGATATCCGATTACAAAAGGCGCGTACGGTCTCATCAAGCGTCTACGAAAACCGGGCAGAAGTATGGGTGAGTGACGCCATGCTTCCGGCACGCGTCGTGATACAACTCCCTATTATACACATCGTCCTGTTTGTGAAGGTAGCGCCCGTTGGTTCTCTGATATTACTATCAAACGAATAGTATATCATCGGCCATATTTGCATGCAGTTCGGACACACACCTCACCTCGGCAGCTCGGATCGCTTTGTGCGGCCAATGGTTGATGCTGTAGTTGGTACCTTTGTTTCGACACCTTCCCCCCCTCTAGATTACTACGACGGCTTAGAAGAGGCCTCTCCGGACCCAATGTCGGAGCGGCCATGTATTTTATTTCTAGCAGTTCGTCCGAACGAATTACGCCACGGATGAGGTACAGGTGTACGTAAAAAAAACATATGCGAACCGTCAGAACTACACGGTATCGCAGGTAAAACCCTTTAAAACATCGGTCGACATCCTGGCTTAAAGTAGATTCGTGTGATAAAGCCTTGAATGATTAAGAGTGGGGCCGTGAGTAAGGCATGCCTTGGTTGGACTTCACGGCCGGTTATTATCATAATCGGGTGGTAAATGTAAGCCGATTACCGGTAACCGATACTACCGCAGCTTTGAACCAATAAGAAGCACACGACGAAGCCGCAAACGCATTCAGCTAGATACCGAAAGACAGACGCAGAACTGCGCTAACTACCCGCGAGCACACTGAAGCACCTAGCCGGTACATAGCCAACTCGCAACTACTGTAGTCGGCAACATAAAAGTAAGACAATTCACAACCCTAGTAAATAGCCTCCTTTACGGGTCAGGAGCTCTCGGAGCCCTCACGGGGCGGGTCGGATCGGATCGGGTCGGGTCGGGTCGGGTCAGGTCGGGTCGGGTCGAGTCAGGTCGAGTCAGGTCGAGTCAGGAAGTCTTCGAAACCTGACGGGTCGGGTCAAATCGAATCGGTTCAGGTTATAGATGAGCCCACCCGACCCGACCCGCAAGCTTTGACCCGGCCCGAGAATCGCTCTACAAACGTTTAGCACACATGGTGAACCCCGGGAGGTGAGAGATGCTCCTAATACAACCACCATCCATCCACACCTCCGTATTCCAGTGGTTTCCTCCGCGACCCCCGAAGACGACCAGTCTCCCCGGATGCGCGGGGTCCTCAACCGCGGTGTGGCCATAAATCGCGGGGCCCGAGAAACCAAGCGGGTTGGGATCAAGGATTGACCATTGCAGCGTGTCTAGGGACAGAACGAAAACCTGGTGGTATGGTACAGTGCGCGTGGCGGGGGGCGAGGCGGGCGGCGGGGTGGGGAGGTTGGTGATGCTCATATAGCCATGCTCATATAGCCATGACCAAAGTAATGGCAGTAGAGGGGACACTTCCTGGTAGGGGTGGTTGTTTGAGCGGTTTTCTCGGGCAATTGGGCACTAGCGCGAACGGGGATGTATCCTAATTATTCTTATAAATGTCAAGCTTTTGGTGCCCAAAGAAACGAACATATTGCGTGATACTGCGCACCGCCAACGGAAATCGT
>JARUPZ010000856.1:0-12500 GCA_031213475.1 Nereocystis luetkeana | reverse complement strand
CCGCCCCACCGGCAGCGGCAGCAGCAGCAGCCTCCCCTCCCCCCAACTGACCGTCGCGGCAACCGTTCCCACCGCCGCCACTAGGACCTACAGTAGAGAGAACGTCTGTTGCCCCTTGTGATGCTTGCGGGTGACTCACTGAGCGCGGCGGCGGCGGTGGTTCGAGAGCGCGACGGCCGAGCACTAGGGTGGCCGTGTGTCCTCGACGCGAGGTAGGGCAGACGCCAGCTTGGACATGGTCTCGCCACTCCCTGGGTTAGGTTGTCGTCAGACAGGCCGACGACGCGGTGGGGTGCGGTGGACGATTCGGTTGCGAGATGACTGATGAAACTGTAGGATATCATATACGGAAAGGGGGGTCGAGTTTGCAGCCCTGACGCCACTACAATGGATATCAAGTAAGGTACGACCCGTGCAGGGGTATCCGACGCGAGTTTGGGCAGACTCCAGCCTCGGCGTATGGCCTCGCTACCCCCTAGGGCACGTTTTTGTTTTTGTTGAACAGGTCGGTGGCGTGGTGGGATACAGTGAGTGGTTCGGTCGTGAGGTGAAAGGCGAGCACGTAGAAGAGAGAAATGGAGGGGGCAGGTGGGGGGTCGAACATGCAATTTTTACGCCGTCTAAAGCGAAATACAGCAAAGCATGGCGTACTTCCCGGTTGAAGCCACAGGGCTTCAACTGACTCTCACACGCAAAAAGCTCTCGTGGGATAAGGATGGAACGGGGGATCCAGCTTGCAACTTTGATGGGGCTAAGCTTCGACATCAAAGTAGCACAAACGACCTCGTGTAGGGGTATCTTCTGGGATTGGGCACACGGGGGGAAGGCGCGGTCGACGTCGCAGGGCCTCGACCGATTCGGGCCAGAATGACGCGTGTCGAGGCTCTGTCCCGGTCAAACGAGGTGGTACCGTTGTAACAGGTTATGAGCCTCGGGACGCATAATTCTGACAGGTTATGAGCCTCGAACTTTGGTCTACACGTTGTCTGGCCCCGTCTCCCTGAGTTCACCACGTTTTCAAGTGCGGGAGAAATGTTTACAACTCGCATACAGGTGGTTTGGCGGGGGGATAAACGGCAGATAGTTGTTTATATGGCGCCCCGGTGCAGGCAAAGTTTAAGAGGGAACTCTGCGCGGCCAATTTAGTTACGGTCGCGTGCACTCCGGAATATGTGCGAGGCCTCTCGTGGGCACGGGATAGCGTACTAAAGGCAACCTGGTTTGCTGTCTCTCTGGAGTATGACAGCTGTGCACCCACATATTGATCCCTTTTCACATCGAAGTGCTCCCGCGAGGTACCTTTGCGCCTGGCATGAATGGTGCCGTGGTGATCGGATTAGTATGGTGATGGGTTCGTTTCTTCTACCGTCTAAAGGCGCGAGAAGATTCACAAGTTGAAACGAGAAGCGGAACTTATGAAAACCTCGACTGCCCGCAGAGGTAAAATATTTTAGAAATTTATTCTTCGAGCGAAACAAACACACGTCAGCTGTAAGCTCGACCGATTGGGTTGTAGTCGATACTTAACTTTGCAAGCTAAAGGATAATACGTCGGCCTTTCGTGTTCTGTACGATGCGGAACAGCAGCTAAAAACATGGGGGAAGTAAGACGTCTTGACTCGATTATGGCACGGAACAAAATAAAATCAATATTTACTTTGTATATAGTGTAGGACGTAGGACACACTCTTGCCGTTAGATAAATAAACAAAATAAGAACAACAATATCTCGTGTATCGTAAGAAGTTGTTAACCCTTTTAGTGCTACTTTATGCAGAAATACATGTTTGACTCTAATTCCAAGTAATTTGTCCCCAAAAGGGATTGCGGCTATGAAGGGGTTAAGTGCTGTCGTTTACTGCCATCCTCGTGAATACATTATCATGATGGATGCAAAAATTATTAATACATACATAACTGGTACGTACGTCAGCTGTGGGTTCGACCGTTCGTAGAGCTGGCCACCAAAATCGAAGCTCCCTCGGAACGCGAGCACCCTCCGCTCATTTGGTATTGTTACACTCAATACCCCGGTTGCCACAACAGCCAGTGATCTACAAAAATCCGATTAGCAAAAGTATGGAAGCGGTACCGACGCAGTAACATCACGTACGTACGTTGTTCTTCCTCCTTCCCACCTGCCGACCAGCAGCAGTCAGCGCCACCACCCAAAATCGTGAAACCACAACGGCACGCTCCGAACCGCGCTAAGAAGACAGTTTTTTTTTCAGCGTTTTTTTTTTTTTTCACAGTCTGAGAAAGGAAGGCCCAATGCTTAATTTAACCCTTTCACCCCTGCACTGCACAGTTACATACATAAAACCTAGATATTACTCTATATCCAGCCAAGCTTCCCCCACAAACGAAAACGTAGTCCTAAACGGGTGAAACGCTTGACTCACAATGTTTCCGTATCGAACTCGAAGAAGTCGTTGAAACACGTGCGCTTGGCGAGCGTCCGTATTTTGACCCCCTGGTGCGTTCGTGACGAATCCGCGCTCGACGTTGCGGCTCCCTGCCCCCCGAACACCCAAAGCGACGACCTGCCATCCCCTGTACACACAGGAACGGCCGGCGAGATGAGAGGTGTACGGCTAGAGGAGAAGCAGTTTTTTTTCTGGATGATTGGTTGGGATCAGGAGGAAGAGGAGGGCAGTGTCGGCCCTCCCTCTATAGGACTGCGGCCCCATTTTTTTGGGACGAACTGCGTAAATTTTTTGAGTGCAATTTGCCCTGGAGGGGTTCCTACATCTGCAATAGCATGTGTAGGCATATACCTGGTTCGTTTTATATACATACCAGGTACAGTAAATATAGTGTGTAGCCTAGGCGCTCGCCGTCTAAACGACGCCGTGAGAAATCTCTTGCACCCCCTTCTCGTCCCGCCAGAAAAAAAAAATGTTTAGCCTAACATCTGGTTTCGGCTTTCCTTTGAGAGGGCTGGCACCGTACGCGGAGAGGAAAAGTCGGGTTCGGTACTTGGTTGGAGTGGGGAGGCTTCTGCTGGCTTCTCAGACAACACGAAAGTGCTCGATTTATGATGAAAATGGGCTTTGTCGGGTATCGTCTGTAAAGAGCCGGACTTCCTAAAAATGGCAGAGGCAAGTTGTACACGCACTTGAAGCTACCTATAAAACCGCAGTTTGTTGAAGTCCCGTACGTAGTGCACCGAAGCAATTCGAGTAAAACCCTGGCCTCTTCCGCTGCTGCTGCGAACCACCTCACAACCACCGAGACCCTAGGAATATATGGGACGTTCGGTATCTCACAGCACATTGTGTGGCCCTGTCTCGGGGCTGGAGACGCCCCCTTCTTCGCTGGAATCGGCCGCCAGCGCCGCTCACGCACATTCAAGGCCCACAGCGATTTGGAAGGGCCAGCGTTAAGCCCACCAAAAAGGTAGAGCTCTCCTCCGAGCAAAGCTGTTGACAAAGAACGTGCGTAACAAAGTTTTGCAAGGTTTTACCGCAAATCTTCGTATACACATCGTCACGTGCCTCGGAGGTGTAAATTGAATGAATGTCTTAAATTTTGAACGGATGGATTGATCTCACACACGCTCGAGACACCCGCGTGCCTCGGAAGTGGAAACCATTTAATGTCTTGAATTAGTATATGTACAATTTATATCATATTGCATATATACATACCTGGTATATATAAGCGTTGGATGAGCTGCCTTGGCCTTCTGGAGGACCATGGCTTATTTTCGTTAGAAGGGATCGCCTACCACAACCAGGGGGGGGTATCTAGTTCAGAAATCGGAACCCACGATGGACACAGAAACCAGGTAACCCTCTGAGTTACAAACCATGTGTGTGTTTTTATTTACTATGCTCCCCCGTAATAGCGCTGACTGAGCGCATAGACTATTAATGCACTGTCAATAAGAGCATCCCATTTACCGGGCAACGAACAGTTCCACTCCATGAACGATCACACAGTTACAACAAGCACCACACCAAACTGCGCTGGGAGTTCGCAAAGGGGCGCTGCCTTTTTTTTTCCAGCTCTCGAGTTGCCCAGAACGGAAAGAGGCTTGCCAATACCGAATAGCAGCATTACATTAGTGACCGTTTTAGAACGGCAGGTCGTTTTGGGGACAAATTGTTCTGAAATTGACTGGTTTGTCACCAAAACGGGACTGACTGCAGTTCGCCCTAAAATGGTTGAGGTGTTTTCCGCAATATCTGGCCGAGAGCGTTCCGAAAATGTAAACAGTTCGACTTTTTAGCACACTTGGGGTCATTCTTATCGGAGAGCTTTTTTCCCAAATGTTCGACATTTTTTTCGCGCAATTTTTCAATCTTCCATATTTTCCAGTTTTTTTCCAAATATTGGAATGTTAACGAACTTGATATTTTTGGTTCTGGAGAATTTCACGAATAGTGACAGAACGCCTCCGTATATTGATACATATCTCCGATTATTTCCAAACTTTGGAAAATTTGGAAAAAACGCTCTCCGATAAGAATGAACCTTATCGTAGTACCTACGAACAGTTGTCGAGAGAACGAGCGCTGAAAAATGATCGTACCCCAGAGCCAACTCATCAACGCTCTCGTGCAGTATGCGGTTCACGCGCGCGTATTATACACACACGTTAAATGCACCCAAGTGGGTGAGCACCCTTTCATGTGATATATATAACTCCCGAACGGCCACCGTCTGTACCCAACACGGGGTACATTGTTCGATGCATCCGATGAATGCTGTACGTACAGGTAGGTACACGCGCAGCACTCGTACATGCCACAATCTTTATAGAATCAAGTATTTGAAAAATTTAAATGTGAAAAAAACCCAAGAACCTCACTCAGTTGCGAGATCGAGGATTCCGTCGAGACCCATCTGTGCAGGCTGCATGCGTGTACTGTATTACACATGCAACACTTCGATCGCGCTGCGGACGAGCATACTATATATATACACGCACACATGAAGCTCTACACCACACGCAGACACTGCTTGGTGATACGTATCGCTCCACAGTTGAGCAAAAACTTCCGTACGCTTTTTTCGCCTTTGGACAACTACGGGTATGAACAGGCGATACTGCTCTATGTAATCTGAGTGCATGATCACCGTACATATTATTCGTATATACCTGTGGTACCGTTTTCGCTCGGACTTGGAAGTGCGGCGGGGTTACGAAGCTTTCCCGAGTAGCGAGGCATACCACGACTATACCCCGAAATATAAGTACTGCTGTTCGGATTCAATACGATAACTACGCAAGCAAGCTGCCCATATATATTTCGAAAGCTGGGGGGCACTTCAGAGAACAAGCCACTCGGAGTTGCTTGTCAGGTGTGGCATCAGCTTTGCCGAGGTGTCAAGAAAAAAAACAACGAAAAGTGCAACCAGCATCATACCGTTTGCGCAGTTGATCCGCATTGGGGGAGTTGGAGATCCCGCGGCGAGGTCGACGGTGCGCCACCGCTTGCGGCACACTTTCGAGAGAGCCTTAGAGGTGGACGGCTTCCACCCTCCATCGTCATCTTTCGGCTTTCGCCACGCCATCACTACTAGGTACACGGTGGTACGATTATCTGTATATGTGCACACGCGACACCTGGTATTTTTTATTTTTGAGCATGAGCACGTGAGCACGAAGTGCGGCCGCGGGTGCGGCGGGATTACGTGCGGGGAATAAGGAAATTACGAGATGACGACATGACGGACGAGCGTTTTTTTACTAAAAAAAGCTACCAGGTATTCATAATAGAAAACACGACGGTACGACAGCTCGTACCTCGCACTCGTACAGCTGTGTGAGTTCTGCCGACCGGTCGATACTCAACTGACTTTGCTTGTTGCGTCGGTGCATCGTTCTCGCGTTTCCTATTACTAGTTTCCTCGCGATTGACTCCTGAGACTCAGCGTTTTTGGTGGACACGTTGCGCTTCTTCAACACCACTCTGGGATCAGATCTAAAGACCGCTCGCAGTATTAATATTAATATACAACCGGTCCTTATATTTTCGCCCAAAAAGGTACCGTACGTACATTGTTCGTACATGATGAGGAGTGGATGGATATAGGATGCAGGATACGAGTACGTATCGTGGTACGTGATGGAAACCTGGTGCATCATTCAGGATAGAAGTTACATACATACCTGCTACCTGGTATACAAGATACCAGGCACAATACACAGGATGGTGCAGGATACAGGATACAGGATACAGGATACAGGATACAGCATACTGGTACAGGATGCAGGATACAGCATGCAGGATAATGGATACAAGATACAGGATACAGGATACAGGATACCGGATACCGGATACGAAGATACAGGATACAGCATACAGGGCACAGGATATACGTGCTAATAACACAGGGTACATGATGCATGTGTGTTGTGTGTGTACTCGTTATAAGTAGCCACCGGGCACGAACTGAGAAAATAAAAGCTATCCAAAGCCCAACAAGGAAAAAGAAATACGGGCAAGTAACCGAGCACACAAGTAAGTGACGCCGATCAGCCCGAACGACTTCATAGTTACAGCAGTAGTAGTAGTTCTATATCAGGTAGGCACGAGTTTTCAGTGAAGCGCTCGCCGCTAGGCACGCGTTTTTAATCCACTTTTTTTCTTAGCGTCTCCCAAAAAGTGAGTCTTGTGTTTCGTGCACTTCTGAGACTTGCTGTGATGATCTTGAATGGTCTGCTCCTCCTGTTTCTTGCGTTCACTCGAAGTAACTAAGCTGGACAGATATATCCCAGAGTTACTACTACGCCAACTATTTTATAGCCTTGGACCGTTCGACAGCAAACGGCATAGTAACGCGACAGAAACATATATATATATATATATATATATGTTTCCCCGCTCTGCGTAATCGTTGGGCTTTCGGCTGATTTTCTACCGTCAACTGGCGTAAAAACCACCGGCATGCCGTTTTAAGGTGATTTTGGCGGGTCCTCACTGGCTGGCGCATTTGAACTTTCCCTTTCAGAAGACCCTACAACAGTAGTAGCTAAACCTACGCGGGAACTCAATACATTTAGTTCAGGCGTTAAAATACCTACGGGACCTGCAAGCAAGCCCTGATTGGGATGATCTGGACGAGAACATGCCATACCAAACCCCCCTTCACTCATCCCCTGCCCGCGCGCCTACTACAGCGACCGTGACATGTTTTGAGCAATATAACCGTTGTCGGGCGATAGGGGCCGCGAAATAATTTCCAAAGAGTCTCAGTTTGATGCTTTATTACGCGAGAGGGCGAGGAGCGAGGGGAGGCAAAAACAGTGAACGCTCGTACTGCTTGTGGAATTATTACACATGACATATGTGTGGAGCGCCTACTAGTCTGCCGTGCCCTGTTTTAATCACAATCGGTCGACGTTGAAGTTCATGCTGCAGACTGTCGGGTGGAAAATATACAGCAGAGATAACTGTAGAGCAGAGACAACGATATGCGTCGCTCTGCTGTTCCCTAGGTATTACCTTTATACACGGGTAACTAGCTCCCATTCTAATATTACTAGTAACCGGCGACAAACTCCCCCCGACAAAGCGACCATGTCACGCGCCCGAGGTGCGCAGCAGCAGGTTGGTCTGCTGTTGCAACGGGAGCGACGGGCTAAACGGACACGTCACGTATTCCACTCGGAAGTTGTGAGCTTAATAAGCAGTATTTTCTGTACTATTACCAAACGATAGGAGGACTAAGAAAAGAAAAATAGAAAGTAATTGTGCCCGAGAAAGTAACCGAGTGTTGCCAAAACCCCCCTTCTCCCTGTTGCTTCCACTGTTTACGCCGCAACCTTAGGCGTATCATGGCTTACTGGGTGTGGATCTCGATTTAGTTAGACTGCTGCGCATTACTGCTGCGTCTACTACTACAGCACCCACCTTAAGGGTATAAATCAAAGACACAACAACGGGGAGCAGCAGGCAAGTATGCGGGCCGCAATAGAGCTATTGATAGAAGCTGTTACTACCACTACTGTGTATAGCTCCAGTCGCCCAGTTTTTAACCCCTTTAGAACTCCAGTCCCGTTTTGGGGACAAGGCACTCAAATTCCAAGTAATTTGTCCCCAATTGTCCCCAAAACGAGACTGCAGTCCTAAAAAGGTTAACATCAAAAATAATATAAGTGTTGGTGGCAATTGCCATTGTGTCAGATCAGAATACTGGCACTTCGTGTCGCCTTGAAGTACATAATACATAGCTGGTAGTTCGCATGATATAGAGCTGAAAAATACCTGTTGAAAAGTAGTTACATTATTTTCCCAATAATACCCGACCTGTTACGACCAAATACCGGAGAGGCACAACAACTAATTGCCTGCTTCGCCTTGCTGTTGCAGTCGAAAACGCGTTATCCATCGTTCCCATGCTGGCCGGGAGCCCCTCCAACACCGTCCTCCAAATAACATACCCCACAGCGTTACACCATATACAGGTGGCAATATCGCACATATATGTATGCATGCACACAAGCTACGTCATTTGCCTACAGTACGTACACAATGACGTCATATATATTCCGGCACCACCCGCTGAGCGAACACAACATGTGCCATACAAGGCATTAGCCCCACTGAACATCCATCACCAACACCGATCAGACGTGAAAGCAGCCCACCGTGCTCTGAATAAGTTACGTCTTCGCACAACCGCCGTCCTACGTAGCAAACGAGCGATTTGCAAGAATAATACGCGCATCGGGCAGGTGACGATCTACTGTAGATCATCTAGATCATATCCCGCTGCTATGGGATGTTGTGCGAGATCTGTACACCACAGGGCCAACCCAGGAAACACGTGCTGGACCATGCGCACCATACCGCTCCCACCCTGGAACCAACAGAAGCTAGACCACACAGATCGTAACATATCCACGCTGAAAGGTCTATATCATCGAGTGGGGATAATATCTATCTGACCTGTCTTGTGTCGTGGAAGCATACACTATCCGTGTACTCAGAAGAGGCACGACGAAAAAACTAAATCGATGAACAATACGCGCGCCGCCAAACGTATACCCCCCCCCCCAATCCTTAACCTTATGTGCAAGACTAGTGTAATCCGGGGGGGCTAATGTTGTAATCAGAACCCACGATGGACCCAAAACCCATATACACCCCTATGTTTGCACACCGTACTTGGCTCGGAATACTGTACTGCCCCGTAATAGAGCTACTGTAGGTGCTAGTGCAGCTGATGTAGTGTATACCTGGTACATTTCATGCGATACCAGGCATTTATATACGAATGGTGTGATCGTCAACCCTGCTACCGCTATGATGCTTGCCGCATTATTGACACAACCGATTTGCGTGTGAGTGGCGTCGTGCAAAATGCGAGCACACCATTCGGATGTGCACGTCACAGAGCCCCCCCCCCCCCGCCACACCTGCCCCCTCTTTCGTTACCCGACCCCCCTCCTTCTCCGCCATCATGATCAACAGTTGACAGTCCCTTCACAAGTCGCGCAGATAACGATCAAGATCCCTTACAGTAGCTCCGTTCCACATCTGCCGTTCATTACGGATATATTGTGTACAAGAGCTAGACTATATACAGGTCCCGCTTGGACGTCATGTATGCAACAGCAGTATGTACGTGAACTATGATGAGATCAGGGATACATCGACCCTCAACATATCTAGACCTTGGAAGGGGGATACCGTCCGTCCGGTACATACACAACATCCTTGCAGCCGCCCCCGAGAATTTCCCCTTCCAAAATCGTACACACGCACACGGTGACTGCACTCTCGACGTCATCCTATGGTACCAAGGGTATCGCGGCGCCACCCCGTACGTACGAGGGGACACTATATAAAAATACGCACTTGCGCGGAGCTACGTACGAGTACAGTGGTAATTTTGTTTCAACAAGCAACGGCACCAAAACACATGGGCACGGGCACCGCAACGAAGACAAACGTGGCAGAAGTCACTGACCGCCGCGCATTGAGCCGTCCGGGTGTTTCTGCCAGCAGTGCTGTTCAGACGTCTGGGTGTTTCTGCCAGCAGCGCTGTTCAGGCGACTCTTTAACGCGTCGAAAAAACGAGGCACAATGTATACGCCAATTTTGCACTAGCCAAACATGATATCCCCGCCGCCCCGCTTCATGCGACTCGCCGAACATCTCACCGCGAGTCGCGCTTGGTGCAAGCGATGTCTGCTCCGTCATTGGAACCCGACGTGCTCCGTCCCGGCATTGCTGGGATGCGAGGGTCTATGGTCATACGACTACGGCCATGCTTAACACGAGTACACCTCCCGACCCCTACCCCCACATGCCAGCCATACCCAACGAGCATCACGTACCCAAACACAACATTTTTAAAGTCAAAATTACAGTACACAAGATGGCCGTTTCATCAAACCCCCCTCCCCGCCCCCCGCAAACGCCAGCCAGTACTCAACAAGCTCCATTTACCAAAGCACCACCCAACGGCGGCGGCCTGCAACCTCACACAGAAGCAACAATCCTTCTCATAAACAGGGGTTTCCTGCTGGAAAATGAATGGGAACGAAGAGGGTGGGGCCCTCACGCTACACTCTTCTTTTCTTCACATCCTCTTCTACATGGGTGATTTTTCCAAGCCACACCAGCCGGTTGTCCCAAAGCACCGGTGTCAGTGACGTCGCCCCACCCCGACCCCGCAAGCCACTACAGCACTCTCGCCATATCATTGCGGAGACCTTCATTTCGCCCTCTTCAAACGTCCTCCCCCTCCGGTGGCTTTTTATTCTCCCTCTTTAAACCTCCTCCTCCTCCTCCTCCGGTGTCCGGTGGCCTACTGTTCTCGCTCTACCTAGCCTTTTTCTTCGCCACTTTCTACGGTTATTTATGTACATTATCGTCGGATTTTACACGAGCAAGTAACGGGAGCGGGGCCATCGCCCCTCCCTGCGACCCCTTCCCGTACCTCAAAAAAAGTGACTACCACTGTGACCCTAATCCACTGCTCGAAATGCGCCCTTCTTCCCGTGCCCCCCAAAGTGATTACATGGTGCCCCCGAGCGACTGCTCGAAGGCTCTCCCCTTCTTATATGTATCCCCCAAGTGAAACACCACTGAGTAAGTGGTCAAAGTCCCCCTCCCCCCCCCCCCCCTCTTCCCGTAACCCCAGCATGAACACAATGTGCAACTAAGCCAGCTCAAAGGCACCCCCACCAGCGCGTATCCTGTGCCCTCTTTCCCCCGTCTCGGAGGCGTTCTTACCCGTCTCCGAGGCCCCCATTCGCCCCCTGTTGGCCTCGACCCCTGCTTTTTACATCGATTTCTCGGTTTGTTGCGCCAGTTACGCGATTTGGTACGGCGATTCCTGAACGAATGCAGGCAATTCCTCGGGTTTGTACATCATTTTCCTCACTTCTGTACCCCAACAACTCGTTTTTTTACGTCCAGTAATTGTTTCCACTCGACACGGCAAGCCTTTTGCACAAGGCCTCTCTCTCATGGCGCCTCAGGCCAAAGGGTACGGGGCACCGGGAGGCTACATCTCACAGCAGTTTCTCTTCTGTCACAGCAGTTTCTGTCCGCCTCTTCCGCTGGCCGCATCCTCCTCCTTCTCTCGCCCCCCCCCACCCCCATTTCCAGCGCATGATCTAGGCAGTTTCCTCTCCCGCGCACCTGGACTATTTTGAGAGTCTAATCTTCCTGCGTAAATGTCTTGACGGCTTCTTTCTCTCGAATTTTGAAAGGCTTTCCCCCCGCGTATTGTCTTCGCAGGCTACCTAGATCAGATTATCAGGTGCTCGCCTCGAGAAGGTGACGAAACACGTCCTGCAGCACGAGGGCAGCCGCGGTAGCTTTGGTAGCCGCGATGGGGTTGTAAGCCCGCACGAACCTGAACAACGGAGCAAGCACAAACGAAGCACGCGAATCCTTGGTGAGCGTGCTACCACCTAATAATGGCAATACATTCCACGGTACATAGGGGTACGGTAGATAGGGGTGAACCTAACTTTTCTGAGGCTGCTTTCTCGTTTGAGGATCTCAATGCCTCTGACCCAAATCCTAACACCGACAAAAAAATACTACGCCTAACCCGAGGGACATTGCCATGGCCTAGTACCGGGGAACATGTCTTGTGTTGCTATGTTCTCGTACCCGGTACGTTGACATTTCATTTGCTTCACCCATTAATTTGCGGTTATTTTATATTTTGGTCTTGCTCTGTCCCACAGTCGGTGACCACATAATTAGTATCTCTCTAGAATCAATAATCAGGACAGACACTGGGTGTACTGGTGTAGTTGGGTAAGAAAGAACGGTTCAACGTGAAGACAGCACACACATAAAGATCAGAACCGAAGATGGTGTGTAAAATATATATAGGGGGGAACATGATTTTTAGGTCTATCGTGGGTCCCGAATACTATGCCCTCCCGTAATACAGGCTGATTCAAGGTAAACGACTGAAATTTATTTTTCCGATCAGAGTCCACGTAGTTTTTTCGAGTCAGAACGTGATTTTTTGCATACGTCTTTTACGAGTCTTGATGAGTACCTGACCTAACG
>JARUPZ010000855.1:17500-27863 GCA_031213475.1 Nereocystis luetkeana | reverse complement strand
ATAAAATCCGTAGCCCCTTCTAGTTTTTGGTGTTTAGCTAGAATATAAGATTTTCCATATTCTATTTTTATTGCTAATTCAATTACTGATTCATCAGAGATTGTTAATAAATGAGTACTGGGATTTAAAACTTTGATACCATTAGGTAAAGTAAGCGCTCCTGCAGTCACTATAGCTGGGCCTTGTGCTTTTAACAGCCCATAACAAGCTTGACCCGTGTTATTTTGATCATATATAATAATTTCTTTTAAATTTAATATGATCTCAAGAAGATCTTCACGAACACCTTCTAAAGGGGTGAATTCATTATTTATACCAGCGACTCGAACACCAGTAATCCGAAAACCATATAAATTTGAAAGTAAAGCACGTCTTAACATATTACCAATTGTAGTACCCTCACTTTGCTCTAATGAAGTAAAAACAAAATGGCCATAAAATTCATTACGGTTTAATAAATCTAAGTCTACACACTTACATTTACTATTTATCTTCATTATTTATCTCCTTTTTTAATATCTATGTTTTTTAGTTGTATAGAACTATAACAGATATATATGTTGTAGTTCTTTTTATAAAACTGAATTATTTTATTCTTTGCAGAAAAAAATTTAAGCTAATTCATTTTAAACTCTTCTACGTTTAGGAGGGCGACAACCATTATAAGGTATAAAAGTTACATCTTTTATAGAAACGATTCTTATTCCTTTTTGATAAACTGCTCTAATAGCAGGTTCTCTACCTGGTCCAGAACCTTTGATCACAACTTCTAACCTCTTAAGTCCATATGCCTCTTTAGCTATTAATGCAGCTTTTTCGGCAGCTTTTTGCGAAGCAAATGGCGTCCCTTTTCGAGACCCTTTAAAATCAACAGTCCCCGATGAGGCCCATGATAATGTGTTTCCATTTAAATCACTTATCGTTACAATTGTATTATTAAAAGTAGCGTGTACATGCATAGTTCCAGTAACAATAGTGCGCTTCATTTTTTTTTTCATTTATTACATTCTCCAACCTGTGGTTAAATTTTCTAAATATTGTTTACTTATTTTTTCCTGCCACCGTTTTTTTTCCTCCTCTTCTAGTTCTACCATTAGTTCTTGTTCGCTGACCTCGGACAGGTAAACCTGCGCGATGTCGACGACCTTTAATCGAACCATTTTCCATTAACCTTTTTATATTTAAATTTGTTAAACGGAATAGATCGGCTTCAAGTTGGTAATTCTTTTCTAAAACCTTTCTCAGATTACTAATATCTTCATCAGACAAATCTTTTGTTCTTACACCTGCTTCATCAGCATCTTTTAATCCTGCTGTGTCTAAAATCTCTTGCGCTCTAGATAAACCAATACCGTATATCCCAGTTAAAGCATATTTAATTTTTTTATTGTTTGCCAGATCTATTCCAAGAAATCGAACCATATTTTATCTCCATTTTCTTTTTTAATTTAACCTTGTCGTTGCTTATGTTTAAGATTAGTACAAATTACTTGAACTCGACCATGGCGACGTATAATTCTACATTTTTCACACATTTTTTTTACTGACGCTCTAACTTTCATATTTTTTTTTTAATTATATAATTTTTTTAACTTAACTCATTTTAAATTATTGAATTACTTCAAAAATTTAAAACATAGTTTCAGCGTTTAATAAATTCCTAACTTTTCTAAAAGTGTCTACTAAAACATTAACCAAAATAAGTTGAGAAGTTAATCCAAACCCACGTAAATTTAAATTACTTACTGGTAATAAATATTCTAAACCATTAAGTAGAATAAGAACCCCAATAAGAAAGACCGCATTTAAAATTGTTAATCGTTTAATGGTTATTGATAAATAACTTTGTGTTGACTTACCTGGAGTTATTCCTTTTATTGTGACAGAATTTTTACGAAATTGTTCAGTCATATCTTTTGGGTCTAAAAGTATAGTTGAATAAAATGACGTAAAAAAAAAGACTAATATACCATAGGTAGACCAATAAAAAATTTTCCCAACCCCTAAAGTTAAATTTGTAGAGAGAGAATTTAAAAAAGAAAATAATTCGATATTAATAAGTTGTCCGTAGATTAAATTAGTAAGAGAAGATAGAATAACCATTACCGAAGAAGTAAAAACTAACGGCATTACTCCTGCTTGGTTAACGCGAAGAGGTAAATTACTATTATTCCATAATGAAAATTTATTTACATTACGTAATAATTGACTTGCAGAAACCAATGGGATTTTTACCATTGCTTCATTTATATAAATACACCCAATTGTTGTTAATAGAAATATTCCACCAATAAAAAAACTAACTATAATATTTTGATTTGACAAAGCTAAAATCATAGCTCTCAGTTGATCAGGGAAATTTGAAACAATATTAAAACAAATTAATATAGATGACCCATTACCTATACCATCTTTTGTAATCAATTCACTAAACCATAGAATAATCATTGATCCTGCTATTAATGTCAGGCTTATTTGAATTAATACCAAAAGGTTCCAATTAAATATTAATGGACGAAAACTATAAGTTGTGACAATACTTTCAATAATTGCACAAAAAAAAGTTAAATATCTGGTATAATCTGTTAGCTTACGGCGACCATATTCCCCTTCTTCTTTTTGTAATTTTAAAAGAGTTGGGTTAATAGTAGTTAAAAGTTGAATTATAATAGAAGCATTTATATTAGGTAAAATCCCAAGACTTAATATACTAAAAGAAGCGTTTTCACCTCCGGAAAAACTATTCAAAATCGTAGCAACTGCAGTTGTTGAAGTATTTGATTCTAACAAAGGAGAAAATGTTTTAATATCTATATACGGAAGCGGTATAAAACTACCTATCCTAACTAATGTAAGTAGGCCAATTGTTAAAAAGAAACGTTGTCGAAAAGAAGGAGTATTTTTACTTCGTAATTGTAAATTCATGGAAAAATTTAAATAAATAGATATTTTTCTTATATTAACAAATATTTTTTTCCACTAATCTCTTTAGTTTTATCCTTATTTACCTAACACTTGTTCTAGGGATATTTGTCGTTTTTGCATCACTTGCTCAATTGTATTTAAACTTTGTAAGGCAACTATAGTAGCCCTAGCATTATTTAAAGGATTATTAGAACCAAGTTGCTTTGATAAAATGTTTTTAATACCTGCAAGTTCTAAAACAATACGTACCGAACCACCAGCAATAACTCCGGTTCCTGGTACCGCAGGTCTAATAAAAACTTTAGAACCACCTGATACACCAACCATAGCATGAGGAATTGTTTTACCTTCAGCAATAGGAATAGTTAATACATTTTTTTTTGCATCAGTTTCTGCTTTTTTTATAGCAGTACTTACTTCTTCAGCTTTACCGACACCTACCCCGACTCTTTCTTCCATATCACCAACCACAACCGTTGCCCGGAAGCTTATTTTTTTTCCACCTTTTACTACTTTTGAAACCCGAGAAATTTTTACTACCCTTTGTTCCCAACGAATTTTTTTATTTGGAGTGGTCATAAATGTGCTAAAATACTAAATAAATTTATATTTAAAACCTATAATTATTAAAAATTTAACCCAACTAACCTAGCACCTTCGGCTAGTTCTTTTATTCTCCCATGATAAGATTTTTTTCCTCTGTCAAATATTATTTCTTTAATATTTTCTTCTAATAATCGTGTACCAATAATTTCCCCAACAATTTTTGAAGCGGGTTTATTAGAAGTTTTTTCGCATTTTGCTTTTACTTCTAATTCTAAAGTAGAACAACTTATAATGGTTTTTGAACAGGAATCATCAATAACTTGAGCGTAAATATGTTTATTTGAACGAAAAACAGCTAAGCGTGGTTTAAGATTATTACCTTTAATTATTTTCTTCTCTCTCTTTCCCATAATTTATTATTTCCCTGATTTTCCTACTTTACGTTTAATAATTTCACCTTTATATAGTATGCCTTTACCCTTATATGGTTCAGGAGGACGTTTACTTCTTATTGTTGCAGCTAATTGACCAACAAGTTCATTATCAAACCCAGTAATAATTATCCCTACATTTTTTTCTACTTTAATCTCGATACCTATAGGTATTGCTATTAAAACAGGATGGCTATAACCTAAATTTAGAACTAAATCTTTATCTTTTAATTGAGCGCGATAACCAACCCCTTTAAGTTCAAGTGTACGTTCAAATTTTTGTGAAACTCCAACCACCATATTATTAATTAAAGTTCTACTTAGACCATAAAGTTGGTTAGCGATTCTTGTATTTTCATTTTTAGTTACGTAAATAATATTATCGCGTAATTCAACTGAAATTAAATCTGAAATTTTTCGAAAAAGTTTCCCATGTGGTCCTGAAACCTCGATATTGTTTTGATTAACCTCAACTTGAACATTAGATGGTACCTTTATAGGTAATTTACCGATTCTTCCCATATAAATTTAAACCTTTATTACCAAATATAACAAATAACTTCACCACCGACGCCTAATTTTTTTGCTTTATTATTTGTAAGAATTCCTTTGGAAGTTGACAATATAGCTATCCCTAAATTACTTAAAACATTAGGTAAATTGCTTTTATTAACATAAATCCTTAAGCCAGGTTTGCTTATTCTTTTAATACCTGTAATGATTGGTTGTCTTTTTTGACTATGATATTTTAAACAAAGTAATAAATATTTTCGATTAGAAACTTCAATTTCTTCAAAATTAGAAATATAACCTTCTTCTTTTAAAATTTTTACAACTGAATACGTTACTTTCGTCTTTATAACTCGGACAATTTGGTGACGAACCAAATTTGCATTTCTAATGCGAGTCAGTGTATCTGCAATAATATCTGTTGTCACTATATTTTCATACTCCTTTTTAATCAGTTAATGGGAAACCAAACTCTTTTAGAAGAGCAATACCTTCAGTTTTTGTTTGCGCTGTTGTTACTATGGAAATATTAAAGCCTTTTATTTGATCTACATTTTCATAGCTAATTTCAGGGAATACCAACTGCTCTTTTAATCCAAAATTATAATTACCATTACGGTCAAAACCTTTTAAACTTAAACCTCTAAAATCTCTAATTCTTGGTAAAACAAGGTGAATTAATTTTTCTAAGAAAGCATACATTTTCTTACTTCTTAGAGTTACTGTTATACCCAAAACCATTTCTTCTCGAACTTTAAAACCTGCTATGGATTTCTTTGCTTTTGTTAATATTGGTTGTTGTCCTGTGATTAAACGCATTTCATCAACAGACTTTTGTAATGTTTTGTTGTTTTGACCATCGACACCTAATCCACGATTTAGCTGAATTTTAACCAATTTTGGAACTTGATGTTTATTCGTATAATTAAATTGCTTAACCAAATTCGGGAATACTAAATCTTTGTATAAAAATTTTAAATTTTTTGACTCAATTTCATTATCATTTATCATAAAATGTTACTCCTGGTAAAGTGATACATTTGAACTATGGATTGGAAATTCAATCCTTTTAATTTCACCACTCTCTTCAGGGCGGGTAGGTTTAACATGTTTAATTCTTATATTAATGCCTTCAATAATAAGTTTGTTTTCTTGTTTTATGATTTTTTTTACAAGCCCCACTTTTCCTTTTTCTTGGCCAGAAATTATTTTTACTTTTTCACCTATTTTTACGTGTACTTTCATTTTTAAAGTAGCTTTCTTCTTCATTTAAATAACCTCAGGTGCTAATGAAACAATTTTGGTAAAATCTTTATCACGAATTTCTCTTGCAATTGGACCAAAAATTCTTGTACCTTTTGGGTTTTTATCCATGTTAATAATAACAGCTGCATTATCATCAAAACTAATACTAGTTCCATCTTTACGTGAAACAGCTTTTTTTGTTCTTATAACAACAGCTTTAACAATATCAGATCTTTTAGTTGACATATTTGGTGTTGCTTCCTTCACAACCCCAATAATAATATCACCAAGTCTTGCATATTTGCGACGACCACCTAGTACACGAATGCACATAATTTTTTTTGCACCTGTATTATCTGCTACTGTTAAATACGTTTGTGGTTGTATCATAATAAATTTTAAAACCTTAATTAACGATTACTGCTTTATTTAGTATTTTTTTTACTATCCAACGTTTTTTTTTACTTAATGGTCTACTTTCCTCTAATAATATCTCATCCCCAATATTACAAATATCCTCTGCATCATGTGCTAAATAACGTTTTGTTCTAACTATAATTTTTGAATAAAACTTATGTTTATAACGATACTCAACAGCAACAACAACACTTTTTTGCATTTTATTGCTTATTACAATACCAAGTCTCTGCAGTTTAACCATAAATCATTATTCCTTAAGATAATTTTCTAATTACTTTTTTGTATCATTAATAACTGTGCTAATCTATGCTTTCCATGTTTAAATTGATGCGATTTAAAAGATTGTTTTGCCCCACGTCTTAAACGCAATTTAAACAATTGTTTTTTTATATTTAAAATCTCATTTTCTAACTCATTTTTATCTAAATTTTTGATTTCATCGATTTTTGGTAGACTCATAATAGGTATACTTTCTTCTTTAATTTATAAGAAATTTTGTTTTAATTGGTAATTTATAAGCAGCAATCAACATTGCTTCTTTTGCAAGTTTTAAAGGGACACCGCTTAATTCAAACAAAATAGTTCCGGGTTTAACTACAGCTACCCAATAGTCAACTGACCCTTTCCCTGATCCCATTCTTGATTCTGCCGCTCTGGCAGTTACTGGTTTGTCTGGGAAAACCGTTATCCATAACTTACCACCACGTTTTGTATATCGGGTAATTGTTCTTCTTGTAGCTTCAATTTGGCGGGATGTTAACCAAGTGGGTTCTAATGCTTGAATGGCATAATCACCAAAACTAATTTTATTTCCTCTTGAGGCTTTCCCTTTTAATCTACCACGATGTTGTTTTCGGAATTTTGTTTTCTTAGGGCTAAGCATTTTCTTAAATTTTGTAATGTTATTAAATAATTTTTTTCGTTAATATCTCATTTTTAAAAAGCCATATTTTAATCCCTAAAATGCCATATGTCGTTTGAGCTACTTTATAAGAATAGTCAATATTAGCACGTAATGTTTGAAGGGGAACACGTCCTTCACGAACCCATTCTGTTCTTGCAATCTCAGCTCCATTTAAACGACCTGCTATTTGAACTTTAATTCCTTTTAATTCGTCTTCTGTTCTATAACGTCGAAGGATTTCTCGGATACATTTTCTGAATGAAACCCGCTCTTCTAATTTTTTTACTAAAACGTCAACTAATATACTAGCTTCCGTGTATGGTTTTGTAATTTCAACAATATTAATCAAAACTTTTTTATTTTTTAGGAGTGCACTAAGTTCTTGATCTAGTGTTCTTAATAATGATCCTGATTTCCCTACAATACGACCAGGTACTACAGATTGTATTTCAATATATATTCTTTTTTTTGTCTCATTACGTTTAATAATAAGTTTAGTAATGCCTGAATAACCGACGTTATTCGAAATCAGGAATTTAGCGATATATTCTCGAATCGTATAGTCCTCCTTTAAAAAAGAAATATAAGAATTTGTTCCACTATACCATAATGATCTATCTTCTTGTATAACCCCTAGTCTAAAGCCCAAAGGATGTGTTTTATGTCCCATAATCTAGTCTCGTATTAGTTTTGTTAAAAATTTATTTATGAATCTATTAAGTATTAGGTTCTAAAATTATGGTAATATGACAAGTTGGTTTACGAATTTGATAACCTCTACCTTGTGCACGTGGTCTAAACCTACGTAATACTGGACCTTGGTCAGCAAAGACTGTCTTAACAATTAGATCTTCTTTATTCAGACCATTATTATTTTCAGCATTTGCAGCGGCTGAGTTTAATACTTGCCAAATTGGACCACAAGCTCTATAAGGCATAAATTGTAATAACATTAAAGCTTCTAAATATGTACGCCCGCGAATCTGATCTAAAACACGTCGCACTTTATGTGATGATATTCTAATGTATTTGCTGACAGCTTTTGATGTTTGTTTATCTTTCATTTATTTGTTAAATATTTATTTCTTTTTTGTACGTCTATCACTACTTTTTATATGTGAACGGAAGTTTCTTGTTGGTATAAATTCCCCAAGTTTATGGCCAATAATCTGGTCAGATATAAAAAGTGGGATATGTTTTTTACCATTGTATACGGAAATTGTGTGACCGATCATCGCTGGGATAATCATAGATGAGCGTGACCAAGTCTTAATTGAGGCTTTTTTGCCAGTTTTATTCATTTTTTCAATTTTTTGTAGCAAATGATAAGCTATAAAAGGGCCTTTACGAAAAGATCTTGCCATAAATTTATTTGAAGATAAAATTATAAAAATAATTAAAAGAACAATTAGTCTTAGACTCTCGAACGAACTATATAAATATCGCTGTACTTTTCTTTTTTTCTTGTTTTAACACCCAGTGCGGCTTTACCCCAAGGAGTATAAGCTTTTGGACGTCCAATAGTTGCACGACCTTCTCCACCACCATGTGGGTGGTCACAAGGGTTCATAACAGAACCACGCACTGTTGGTCTAATACCAAGCCAACGTTTACGGCCTGCTTTCCCTAACTTAACATTATTACTATCTCGATTACTTACAATACCAATTGTTGCATAACAACTTTTATGAACAATCCTAATTTCTTTAGAGGGTAAACGTAATGTCACATAATTATTCTCTTTTGCTAAGATCCTTGCTGAAGTTCCTGCTGCCCTAACAATTTGGCCACCTTTATTATAGGATAATTCTATATTATGAATAGAGGTACCTAAAGGTATATTTTCTAACGGTAATGCATTACCAATTTCAACAGGGGCATTTGGCCCAGACATAATTTTACTACCAATTTTTAAAGAATCAGGACAAATTATATAGGTTTTATCACCATTTTCATAATGAATCAATGCAATCCTAGCGTTACGATTAGGATCATATTCAATAGCAAAAACATTACCTAAAATATCATGTTTTTTACGTTTAAAATCTATAATACGATATCTTCTTTTATGACCACCACCATGGTGGCGTGTTGTAATTAAACCTTGATTATTACGACCTTTTTTTCGATGATTTCTTCCAATTAATTTTTTTTCTGGTTTTGTTTTAGTTATTTCATCAAAAGACGAAAAAACAGTATTTCTTGTACCAACAGTATAAACTTTACAAATACGAATAGCCATAAATATTATTCCTCTTCCTCTTTATTTAATAGTTATGTTATTAGTTAGTAGAAAAGAGATCAATTTTATTATCCTTTGCTAATTTCACGATTACTTTTTTGTAACGAGGTCTAACACCTGTAAATTGTCCAACACGACGTTTTTTCTTAGGTAAGTTACAACTATTGACTTTAATAACACTTACATCAAACAAAAATTCAATTGCTTTTTTTATACTAACTTTAGTTAGTTTAGGATCTACTAAGAATGTATACTGGTTATTTTCTAATAATAAGTTTGTTTTAATAGTCGTAACAGGGTATTTGATCAAATCAATACTTGAACTAAATTTTATTCTAGCCATTATAAGTTTCCTCAATTGTTTTTAAACTATCTTTAGTAATTAATAAATTTTTAGCTAATAAAATTTGCTTTAAGTTTAAGTTATTTGCAACTATTAATTTAATTGTTTTTATATTTCGAGTAGATTTAAGTAATTTTTCCTCTATTTTTGGAACTACAATTAATGTATTTTCAAATAAATTTATACCAAAGCTATTTAATACTTTAATAATATTACTTGTTTTATATTCTAAAAAATTAAAATTGTCTATTACCGTGATATCTTTTTGTTTAGCAATTAATAAGCTTCGTAAACTTAATTGCCATTCTTTACGATTTATTTTATTTGAATACAATTTTGGTTTTGGCCCAAAAGAAACCCCTCCACCTTTCCATAAAGGTGATCTATTTGAACCTGCACGAGCTCTCCCAGTTCCTTTTTGTCTCCAAGGTTTACGGCCTCCACCTTTAACTTCTGCTCTAGTTAATGTACTGGCAGTACCTTGTCTCTCATTAGACCTTTGTGCTAAATATGCACGTTGAATAACATAATTAATTGTATTAGTTGCTTCTTTCAGTTTTAAAGTTAATGTTATCTCATCTCCACTTTCTTCCCCTGTTAAAATTTTAACAGGAAAAGTAAGAATTTTTTGTAAAATCATAAATAATTTTTTAGTTTATTATTAAAATTTAATTTGAACGAATAATATTCAGCAAATTACCAGGTTTACCAGGTACATTACCTTTTAGAATTAAAAGATTTTGTTTTGAATCAATACCTAAAATTTCTAGTTTTGATACAGTAATCTTTTTTGCTCC
>JARUPZ010000855.1:0-10000 GCA_031213475.1 Nereocystis luetkeana | reverse complement strand
CCAGCACTTAGTGTACAAATCCAAAAATTAGAATATGAGATTGATTCTCCAATTTTAGATCGAAGAAAAAAACAAATTTATTTTACTTTTACAGGAGAATTAATATTAGATTACGCGGATAGAATTTTAAGGTTATGTGAAGAAGCTGATAAAGCTGTAGTTTATTTAAAAAAGTTAAAGAGGCTTAGTCTGACTATTGGCTCTAATGAAATAGTTGGAACATATATATTACCAAAAATCATTGACTTATTTTGTAAGCGCTATTCATATACACATATTAAGCTAGAAATTGATTGTACGAATTCTATTTCTTGGAATATTGTTAATGGTAAAGTTGATATAGGGATTGTTGAAGAAGAGGAAATACCTAAGGAATTATATAATTCATTGTCTAGTACCCCTTATATTAAAGAAGAAATAGTTTTAATTTTACCTAAATCTCATGAATTGAAGAATGTTTATAGTATAACTAAAGAAAAATTATATAATTTAGATTTTATTACTTTAAAACCTAATTTTGTAGGTAGGAAATTAGTGGATGATGTTTTAAAAAAATTTGATATAGAGAGTGGTAAATTAAAAATAAAACTAGAACTCAATTCTATTGAAGCTATTAAACGTGGTGTTCAAGCTGGGTTAGGAGCTTCATTTGTATCTATTCTTATGGTTAAAGATGAATTATATTCTAAACGTCTTAATTCAGTAATAATTAATGATAAAAAGATAACCAAGCGTTTAACATTGCTTGTTAACTTAAAAATCAATCAGTCCCAATTATCTGGGAAATTTTATAAGTATTGCTTTGCTATATTAAAAACGCGTTTATATGTTAAGTTTCTTAATTTAGATTATTAGGTAGATAGTTTTTGAACATTTTAAAAATTAAAATGTTCAAAAACTATCTACCTAATAATCTAAATTAAGCAGGATTAAATAAGCAAAACTAACGCCCCCAAAAGAACCAATAAAAAATCCAGAAGTGAATTGGTTCCAATTTTTACCATTTAATAAATCATTTTTATTAATAACCTCAGATTCTTGAAAAGTTACTTTCCCATACATAGCTAAGCAAACAGTAAGTATTGTTACTAAAGCTACAGAAGACAGAAATCCAATTAGAAGTGAAATTTCAGATGCTCGTAATGGTCCTAATTTTTCAAAAGGTCCTAGTAATAAATAACCATGTGCCATACCAATTTCTAACCCTCGTAAAAGAGGGGATAGTCCTTTTCTATAAGCTGGTAAACTACCTAGATAAGCTTTTGTTGCTGCTGATGAAGTGACTGGTGTTGATAAGTGTCCAACCGAAGGGTCATCGTTGTAAGGTTTAATAAAACTTGTCATAAGTATTTTGTAAAACTTTATTATATAAAAATATTTATATCTTTTTAAAAGAGAATAATTTAGGATTCTAGTGAATGAGAAAATTTTTTTTTGAACCAGTTGAGCCAATTAAATTAGTGTATTTTTTGGTTTTAGATATATAATAGTATATTATATCATTTTTTATAATTTTTAGCCAAGGAAAAAAAATGAGTGTTCTTATCGATTATGTTTTATTGTTAGGTATTGCCTTTGTACTTGCATCTGGTTTGTTTTTAGGCCTTAAAGGAATTAAATTAATTTAATTTTTTTTAGTTTTGTTAATATTTAAATTAAATTTAGAATTTTAGTCTAAACATTTATAAATTCTATACTGTTAAAAAAAGAAAGAATTATGAGTACTGAGAAAATTGATAACTTATTAAAACGTGATATTGTGGTTGGTTCTAGACGTTTTAGCAATTATTTCTGGACATTTATTTTATTTTTTGGGGGGTTAGGGTTTTTACTTACAGGTATTTCAAGTTATTTTCAAAAAAATTTATTATTCTTTATTAACTCAACGGACTTAGCATTTTTACCTCAAGGGTTGGTTATGACCTTCTATGGTGTCGCTGCCATAAGTTTAAGTATATATATTGGACTTACAGTTTTTTGGGATGTTGGTAGTGGGTATAATGAATTTGATAAACAAAATGAATTAGTTAGAATAGTAAGACGTGGCTTCCCAGGAAAAAACCGTCAGATATTATTAGTATATGCCTTCAAAAATATTAAAAGTATTAAATTAAATATACAAGATGGTATTAATCCTAAGCGTGTTATTTATTTATGTACAAAGGATCAACGAGAAATTCCACTAACGCCTGTGGAACAACCAAGATCTTTAGAGATTTTGGAAAATGAGGCATCTGAATTAGCAAGATTTTTAAATATTAATCTAGAAGGACTTTAATTTATTAAAATTAGTCTAGATAATATTTGTTTTTAAACTACTTATTTATTTATTTATCTTTTAGTTAGAATAAAACTAATAAACATAAATAAATTATATTATAGTAGGTTATAAGTGCGAGCATAGTTTAGTGGTAAAACCATAGCCTTCCAAGCTATTGATGCGAGTTCGATTCTCGCTGCTCGCTAACAAGAAAAATTTCCACTTAAAAACTTTTTAACCTAATTATAGTTTGTGAGAAAAATAATATTTTAATAGGAATGAGAAATAACTTTGTTATACTTATAAACAAGAAAGGTATAATATATTTTTATAAAATGGAGAAAGTTTTAAAATGTCTGGTGGTTCAACAGGGGAACGTCCTTTTTCTGATATCATAACAAGTGTACGCTATTGGATTATTCATAGTATTACAATTCCTTCTTTATTTATTTCTGGTTGGTTATTTATAAGTACTGGTTTAGCCTATGATGTTTTTGGAACTCCTAGACCTAATGAATACTTTACACAGGACAGACAACAAGTTCCTTTAGTAAATGATAGATTTAGTGCTAAGCAAGAATTAGAAGACTTAACAAGAGGATTATAAAAAAATATATAAAATTTAGGAGAAATACGTGACTAGAAATACAAATCAACCTGTAGCTTACCCTATTTTTACTTTTCGTTGGCTTGCTATACATGGTTTAGCTGTTCCAACGATATTCTTTATAGGTGCAATTACATCAATGCAATTTATCCAACGATAGGAGTTTATTCAATGACAGGTCCAAATCCTAATAAGCAAGAAGTTGAAATAAGTCGTACGTCTTTATACTGGGGTTTATTATTATTTTTCATATTAGCAGTCCTTTTCTCTAGTTACTTCTTTAACTAAGGGATTTTGTAATTACTAGGTAGAATTTTTATAAGGTTAAGAAAAGATATAGGAGCAAGAGAATATTATGGCAGGAACAGGAAGAATACCACTTTGGTTAGTCGCATTAGTTGGTGGACTAGGAGTTATAGTCGTTGTAGGTACTTTTATTTTTGGTTCTTATTCTGGGTTAGGGTCTTCACTTTAACAATCAATTGCTATGGGCTTATTATTTATCTACATTGAAAAAGACACGATTGAATAACTTTCGAAATTACCAAGGTTCTCTAGAGAACCTTGGTAATTTCGAAAGTTATTCAATCGTGTCTTTTTCAATGTAGATAAATAATAAGCCCATAGCAACGGCAGGAAAAACTAGCCCAACTAAAGGGACTAAAATTGAAGGTAAATAATTAATTAACATAATATATTTTATTAATAAATTTTGTAGTAAACGATACTAACACATAGATTTAAGACTAAATTTAAACTATACAAATGCATTCAACAAAGAGTGAAAATTTTTATAATCGTCTAAAAGAAATGCATAACTTTGCAGAAATCTACGCTAAACAAACTAATACCTTTTTTTGCTTGGACCCTTCAATAACTTCTGTGATTATTACAGGGTTAGCTACTTATAAAGATAATTATGGAGTTCCGTTATGTCCTTGTAGAAATTTTCGTAGTGAAAAAGCTGAAATTGAACTAAATTATTGGGTTTGCCCTTGTGTTTCAATGCGCGAACGGAAAGAATGTCATTGCAAATTATTTGTACAACCTAATGACTCAAGCGCCTCAGAAAATCAAAAAATTAGCCTAGATACTATTTATAAAAATTTATAGATCAGCTTTTTTTGCTATAAAAATAATAAGTGGGCCTGATACAATAATTAGTGTTGCAGTAATTACTTGACCAATAACTTGCCAATTCATATGATTGTTCTCCTGAATAATTATCTAGGTATTTTTGCATACATAAAAATGGAAGTACTTATTAATAATACTTATTTAAATCCACAAGACTAAAAAATCATTTATTAATACTTTTATTATAATTCAAACTAAGAAAGAAAATAAAAAATAACTATCTTATTTTTATTTTCTTATAAAAGTACTCTAATTATTTATCAACATTTTAAGTTAGGGCTTGAAAACCAATCTTAATAAATTATGGACAAATAGAAGTTTTTTCTTAAAAAATTTTATATTTAACATCTTTAATCATATTAACTAATAAATTTTTAAACAATCAATAAATATTTTTACTAAGGAGTAAAGAGTATATGGAAATAGCAAAAAACTTAGAAAATTTGTCTTTAGAAAAAAATTTAAACTTAAAAGAAGTCTATTTAGAAACACAAATAAAAACGATAATTGATATCTTAGAAGAAGAATTAGTTGGTCTAATACCTGTTAAAACAAGAATTCAAGAAATTTCAGCATTATTAATTATAGACAAATTAAGAGAAAACTTAGGTTTTACAACTGGGAATCCAGGTTTACATATGTCTTTTACTGGTAGTCCCGGTACAGGTAAAACTACTGTTGCGACACGTATGGCGGATATTCTTTTTAAGTTAGGGCATTCAAAAAAAGGGCATTTATTAACTGTAACTAGAGATGATTTAGTTGGACAGTATATTGGACATACTGCCCCAAAAACTAAAGAGGTACTAAAGAAAGCAATGGGGGGTCTTTTATTTATTGATGAAGCTTATTATTTATATAAGCCAGATAATGAAAGAGATTATGGGAGTGAAGCAATTGAAATTCTTTTACAAGTTATGGAAAACCAGCGTGATGATTTAGTAATTATTTTTGCAGGATACAAAGAACGTATGGAACAATTCTATAGCTCTAACCCAGGTTTATCTTCGCGAATAGCAAACCATGTAGATTTCCCAGATTATTCTCCAGATGAATTACTTATTATTGCTAAAATGATGCTGGAAGAACAACAATATCAGTTTTCTCCTGAAGCCGAACCAGCATTTTTAAATTATATTTTAAAACGTCGTGAACAGCCACTATTTGCAAATGCTCGAAGTATAAGAAATTCTTTGGACAGAGCTCGAATGAGACAAGCAAATCGTAATTTTGATAGTGGTGGTCGTGTACTTACTAAAGCAGACCTAGTTACAATAACAGACTCAGATATTACAGCTAGTAGTGTATTTAGTTTATAAAATAAAGGAATAAGATTAAGTAATTTTCGCATATTGTGAATTTACTTAATCATATTTACAACATATTCTTCTAAAAATTAATTTTATAATTTCTAAAATTAATTCACTAGGTCTAACATTTTTGTCTAGATAAAATTATTTATATTTCTTAACTTTACTAGAAAATCTAAAAGGCCTAATTGAAACAATAATAATTAATTTTAAATTCCCTCAACTCCCTTTCCCCACTAGCTACTTATCTTTTTAACGTCCAAAATACTATAATAAGTTAGCAACTCCCTATATTTTCTTTTTTTTTTTCAGCCTACAGTAAAATAGATTGGTTATAGCCTAATAAAACCTATACTGCTAGGAGATAAAGCTGATCTTTTTATTTACAAGTAATAACGTGTATATGATTTATAAAGAGTATTTTTATTTCTCATTATTTTTAGACAAATTTTTTCAACTGCTACGTTAGATTCCGATAGATTAGTTATACCTCTCTTAAATTAGAATTATCTTTTTGATTTTTAAAAAGTACTTAGGAATATTAGAATACAAATATACTATGTTAAATTAAATAGAGTAATAAGAAGTATAAAACTTCTTATTACTCTAGCGATCTCTCGACCTATCTCTCTTATCTACCAAAAAAGTAATAAGAGATAAAATAATAATACAGAAATAAATCTGATTATTTTAATTGAATTAACCAACAACAGAAGGAGCAGAAATCGCAACAGGAAGAATTTCGTTAGATGCTAAATCTAATGGGAAATTATGAGCGTTACGTTCATGCATTACTTCCATACCTAAATCTGCACGGTTGATGATATCAGCCCATGTGTTAATAACACGACCTTCACTATCTACAACAGACTGGTTAAAGTTAAAACCATTTAAGTTAAATGCCATAGTACTAACACCTAAAGCTGTTAACCAAATCCCAACTACAGGCCATGCTGCAAGGAAGAAATGTAAAGCTCTAGAGTTGTTGAAACTAGCGTACTGGAAGATTAAACGACCAAAGTAACCATGTGCAGCTACAATGTTATAAGTTTCTTCTTCTTGTCCGAATTTGTAACCGTAGTTAACAGATTCAACTTCACTTGTTTCACGGATTAAACTTGAAGTTACTAAAGAACCATGCATAGCACTGAATAATGAACCACCGAAAACACCAGCAACACCAGCCATATGGAATGGGTGCATTAAAATGTTATGTTCAGCTTGGAAAACGATCATGAAGTTAAATGTACCAGAAATACCTAAAGGCATACCGTCAGAGAAACTACCTTGACCGATAGGGTAAATTAGGAATACCGCAGAAGCTGCTGCTACTGGAGCAGAGAATGCTACGAAAATCCAAGGACGCATACCTAAACGGTAGCTAAGTTCCCATTCACGACCCATCCAACAAGCAACACCAATTAAGAAATGGAATACGATTAATTGGTAAGGACCACCGTTGTATAACCATTCTTCAACTGAAGCAGCTTCCCAAATTGGGTAGAAATGAATACCAATTGCGTTTGAACTAGGTATAACAGCACCACTGATGATGTTGTTACCATATAATAAAGATCCGGCTACCGGCTCACGAATACCATCAATATCTACAGGAGGTGCTGCGATAAAAGCGATGATGTAACAAGAAGCCGCTGTTAATAATGTAGGAATCATTAAACAACCAAACCAACCAATGTATAAACGGTTTTCAGTACTAGTAATCCATGTAGCAAATGTTCCCCAATCTCTTTTTTCACTTTCGCGTCTTTCTAAAGTTGCAACCATAATAGTTTTTTTAAAATAAGTTTTAATTCTTCCCAGGTAACTTGTATTTATCAAAAATTTTTATAATTTTTACCAAGATATAAGTTAATAATAACCTGTTACTAGTTATTGTAGTTATTTTGTATATTAATAAAGTGGGTAATGTACATATACTATATTATATCATGCTTTAATTAGCATAACGTTGTATTTAAACCTTTAAACGTATTGCTTTTTTTTTCTAAAATTAAAGATCCTTAATTATTACTATAGAGAACTTCGCTTGCCATTGTGATAAGTTAATCTATTATATTATTATATATTGACAATTAAAATTTTATTACGTTACAATAGAATGCAATCTATAATTGATTATTAGTAAACCTGAATTTTTTTACTAAGCATTAATTTTTTAATCTTTTAAATTACCAAAATAGAATTTCCTTATAAGAATTATTAGCTATGTCACATTCCGTAAATATTTATGATACTTGTATTGGTTGCACGCAATGTGTTCGTGCTTGCCCTACTGATGTATTAGAAATGGTGCCTTGGGATGGTTGTAAAGCAGGACAAATTGCTTCAGCTCCTCGTACAGAAGATTGCGTTGGTTGTAAACGTTGTGAAACAGCTTGCCCAACAGATTTTTTAAGTGTTCGTGTTTATTTAGCCGCTGAGACAACTCGTAGTATGGGATTAGCATACTAATAACATATTACCCAAGTCTAGTTTATATATAAACTAGACTTGGGTAATATGTTATTATGTCACTAGTAGTGGGTTGCTAACTCAATGGTAGAGTAATCGGCTTTTAACCGAAAAGTTCTGGGTTCAAGTCCCAGGTGACCCAATTCGTATTATTAGGATGTTAAAAATTAATTAAGGAAATTCATTTCACGATTTATTATTTCGTGAAACTTTTATAGATAATATATAAAACATAACTATAATTAGGAATAATTATAATTAGACTCCAGATGGAGTATTCTCTGGTTTTTTCTCAGTTGCCATAGAAGTTTCTTTTGGTTGTCTATGTCTAGGTAATGAAATTTTGTATTTTGGTTTTTCTTTTGGTTTTTCTTCCGCTTTAATCTCTTCTTCTTCTTTTTTAATAGTTTTTGATATTGAAACTTTAACTTTATCAAAATCAACATCTACTAAAATATCTACAGGATCATCGTCATCATGATCTTTCTTATAACGTAAATATTCAAGAGAAACCTTATCTTCAACTAATTTTACAAGAGCACGACGTAAAGGTCGGGCACCATAAGTAGGGTTAAAACCTTCTTCAATTAATAATTCCATCATTCTAGGGGTTAAAGATAATGAGATTTCTTTCTCCTTTTTCACTCTCTCTACTAAATCTTTTACCATGATAACGGCAATTTGCTTAATATTATTTTTTGTTAGTTGTTCAAAAACAATTATTTCATCAATACGATTTAAAAATTCTGGTTTAAAGAATGCTTTAAGACTTTCTCCAACAGTATTACATAATTGAGCATATTTTGTTTTTTTGGTATCACCTGTTTCACCACCAAAACCAATTCCTTGTGAAGCTAAGTCATTATTCTGGATTGCTTTAGACCCTAAATTTGAAGTCATTATTAAGATTGTATTTTTAAAATCAATAACTCTTCCTTTAGAATCTGTCAAACGCCCATCCTCAAGTATTTGAAGCAATAAATTAAATACATCTGGATGAGCTTTCTCAACTTCATCAAATAGTACAACAGTATATGGCTTACGTCTTACAGCTTCAGTTAGTTGTCCACCTTCGTTATAACCAATATAACCTGGGGGTGATCCAATTAATTTAGCCACAGTGTGACGTTCCATAAATTCTGACATATCTAAACGAACCATAGAATCTTCTGCACCAAAAAAGAATGAAGCAAGAGTCTTTGTTAATTCAGTTTTCCCTACACCAGTAGGACCTGAAAAGAAGAAACTTGCAATTGGTCGTTTCATATTTCGCATCCCAACCCTAGCTCTTCGTACAGCTCGAGCTACAGCTGATACAGCTTCTTTTTGCCCAATTACTCTTTGGTGAAGAACATTTTCTAATTCTAATAATCTAGTATTTTCATCCTTGGTAATTTTTGTTACTGGAACACCAGTCCATAAAGCTACAATTGAAGCAATATCTTGAGCTCCAACCTTTAACCTTTCCAATACTCCCTTTGGGGACAATTCTTTTTTGTGCTTTTATAATAGCACCCATTTGGGCACGTAAATTTAATTCATCATCTCTAATTTCAGTTGCTGTTTCAAATCTTTGTTCTCGAACAGCTAAATCTTTATTATCTAAAATAGTTCGTAATTCTTTGTCTAAAATATGTACAGCTTCAGGAAGACGATAATTTACTAAACGAACTCTCGCACTACCTTCATCAATCAAATCAATTGCTTTATCAGGTAAGAATCTATCAGCTATATATTGAGCACCTAAATTAGCTGCTGCAGTTAGAGCTTCATTTGTGATTTCTAATCTATGGTGCTGTTCGTAACGTAGTCTTAAACCTTTTAGAATAGTTATAGTTTCTTCTATACTAGGTTCATTTACCCAAACTGGTTGGAAACGACGTTCTAAAGCTGGATCCTTCTCAATATGCTGGCGATATTCATCAATGGTTGTAGCTCCTATACATTGTAATTCTCCACGTGCCAGGGCAGGTTTTAAAATATTCGCAGCATCTAATGCTCCCTCTGCTGCACCAGCACCAACTAATGTGTGGACTTCGTCGATTACAATAATTATATTTTTTTGTTCTTTTAGCTCTTGTACTATTCTTTTTAAACGTTCTTCAAATTCCCCACGATATTTCGTTCCTGCTAACAATAATGTAATATCTAAAACGAATATTTTATGGTCATGCATTTCACTAGGAACTTCACGTTGAATAATTCGTTGTGCTA
>JARUPZ010000854.1:0-27871 GCA_031213475.1 Nereocystis luetkeana | reverse complement strand
TGTCCCGTAGCTGTTATACCTGCCTATTATTATTAGCGTTTTTGGTAATCAACCAAAAAAAGGGCTTGATCATTGATTCTCTTGGGCCTGTTCTTCTGGTTGGTTGATCATGATTATTTGATTATTTAGCTTGTAAGGCCTTTAGTATGGGCATACTAAAACCTGTATGCATATGTTTCATGTCATTTTAGTGACTGAAACACAGACCGGTACGATATATTACTACATACACTAAAACTTATCATCTGTTGTATTTTAGATTGTTATTGCCCTCGATGAAATGCATTCGAGCGATGTTCTCAGTTTGCTTGTCTTCTTTTTTGCGAAGTCGCAGTTAGTTGGAGTTGGTGGGAGTGTGGAGAGAGACCAGTCGGTACCAGCACAGACGGCACCCCAACAACAGGCGAGGTTTGGCTCAGACTGAACGTCTGTTTCTTTTCCTTGGAAAACCAAGAACAAAAGGCACGCGCTTCGCGCTCGCGCGCCCGTTAAACACGATTACTATATTACGGGACAGAGTGGTATGCCAGCACAGCAGCAGCAGTACGATAGCACGGCGGGAGCAGGACGCCCCGCCCCCCAACAGCCACCAATAATAGGTTGTGGTTTGCCTGGTCCATACGGCGGTGGTACCGTAGTGTTTACGGGGAAGCTCGTCTGCCGATATCTGTATATCGCCGAATGTCGCCCCTCGCCTCTAAGAAAGCCCACGGCTCACGGCTCCGGTTTCGAGCGGCAATGTAAGCCGGAAGCTTGCCCGCCCCGACGTACGGAAAGACACCCTCCTTTTACGAAGCATGCTGCTATTGTAACGTCATGTAGAGTCCAGGTGGTGGTGGATCAGTAGGTACAGCTTGCAAGGAACAATATATTGAGTGTTGAGCAGGTATTCATTTTCTGAAATCGAGAAGACAAAATACACGACGACGGTAACAAAGTGATCGACTGACGATTAAAGACAGATTCTGAACACACATGTCTGCACCACACAGAGGATTGAAAAGTAAAAGCGAGTTACTTGTCTTCTTGAAGTTGATGCGAATTAGACTTTTTCGTGCTGCTACTAACAGTACCAGGGTAGTAAGCAGTGATGATGCACCAGACCCTTTCACAGCCTACTACTACGGGGGACGGTAGTAAATAGATGCTGGTAGAAATAGGTAAATATATAGGTTTTTGCCTTTACCGTAGGTCCTATTTACTATATATGGTCCCCCGTAATATTATGCTTGAGGGCCGTGGGAATGACGAAAGTGATAGGTCGACTGTGGCACACAGCAAGCAGTGGTATGCCGCGGGGTTTCTTGACGTGTACCAGGTATTGCGCTTGTGCGCACGACGGTTACAAAGTAATCAACACTATACCCGTGGTCGTACTATTAATATCATACGAATTGAATATGTACTTTATTTGGGTATTGATTATTAGAAAAAAAACGTCAATCGAGTCTACACAACATTGCCAAAATATATATGCAACGATCAGCGTGAAATATGGTTTTCCCAAAATATGTACTTGGGAACTTTTCCGAACAAGCACGTACAGCAGTATACTCGAGATGAATATATTGGGTAGCAAAGGTTTTCTGGGCATTTGTTTTCATGGTGTGGCACGCCGTACAGCATACAGCTCACAGCAAGATCAACAAGTATAGATGACGGGCTCGAAAAAATGAGGTGGATGCGTGCTCCAGGGGGCAAAAACGACAGATCACATGGACAAGAGAGAGTACCGAAGATTGACACGAGGACCGCAACATGAAAGCGAAGTAAAAACAGCGAGGTTACTATTATTGTAGAGATAAACATTTGAGACCCCCAACAAGCGGTCCGAGAGCTGACGAGGACGCTTTGTTGGCCAATGAAAAACATGTTGCGGGTTGTTACACATTCTACAGATTGACATGTATTTTCAACTGGTTATTATTTGCGAGTACCGAAACATACGACGAGGATCGTAAAATACAAATAAAGGCGAAAAGCAGGAAGTAATCCTCTGCTGTTGTAAAAGACCAATAATACCTGGTAGTATGCAATTGTTTTGCCATTCGAGACGGATACAGCAGTTAACTGTTACTAGCAGTACTCGTAGATAATTTCGCTGTCGTACAAGAAGTAATTCACTCCTGTTGTTGTACTGTAAAATACCTGCTATAGTGTGCGAATGAAAACGCGAACTACACAAACATTTTCTTTCAGCTCGTGCGACCATAGACGCTCGATCTCGACAGAGACTCAGACCACGACCAACCCGCTCTGTGGCGGGCAAAATCAACTAGTATAGATGACGGGCTCGAAGAAATGAGGTGGATGCATGCTCTAGGGGGCAAGAGCTTGCCGGCGGCGTCCTACGGTATCCTCCCAAATCTGAAAAAAAAAACATGTTTTGCCGTTCGAGACGGATACAGCAGTGGTACTCGCAGATAATGTTTTTCATGTATTGTGTGCACACCAGCGGCCAATGCGCTGCACTGTGCGTAGGACCCAAGCGCCTGGGCCAACTCTGACTGCCTTTCTTTGGTCTGGCGAACAGCAGTGCTCGACGTACATACTCTGTATTTATCGCCACCCTCGCGCAACAACACGGCACTACAGCAGTAGTAGCAGGCACCTGGTCTGGTGTATAGACGTCTCCCCAACTCTGACTGCCTTACACGGTACGAGTATGGGATATGGGATATGTTGGTGGTATGGTATATGGGAGTATGGGAAAACCACCGTATGTGGTATGGTATGCGTTGACGGTATGGTACGGGAAAAACACAGTACCAGGTATATGGTATGGTACGTTTGTGGTAAGGTACCATGGTACAATGTCGTGGATGTATTATATGGCTAAATATGCCTGGTGATATGGTATGTTTCAGTATATAAGGCCCGCAAGGGTCGAATACGTCGTACAATATCACCTGTAACGAGCTTACGTATCGCCGCCCACTGGAAAGTGTTCGAAAATGTAAGCCTTGCGGACAGACAGACAGACAGACAGATTTGGATTTACCAAAACAGGGACTCAGTTCTACAAACTGAGAATTTAAACATAGTCGGCATTCGAAAACAAATACACTTTTTTTGTATGGTGTTTAGTATACCATACGAAAAGCCACACAGCTCAAACAACAAATAAATCGTAAAATCAATACCCTTCTTTGATATGAGTATGATTTTATCAGGACTAAAAATTATGAATAATGTTTCGTTTTCAGTGATTCCAAATACTAGTACTACTCATTTTTGCTTTCGCTTCGTATCGGCTTGTCTCTCGTCACACTGCCCCACGCGCAACACGCACGCAATCCCTCCTTACGATCATTCAATCACACCACGGCGTCTTGTAAATATCCTCACTCAGAACCGCAATGTGCAGAGCAAAACCCGTGGGCGTAGACACCTGTTATACATTCTGACTGGTGAAACCAGCACTATCTACTGCTTCCACTGCTACCACAGTAGAGCAAGCAGTACTCATGCAGGCGTCACTGACCCTACGAGTTTTGCTGCTGCTCGTGCTATATCCTGACCTGCGACCTACGGGGTCCCTCTCTCGGCAATCACTCTTCATTGCTCGGGGGTGGGATCTGCCTCGTGAATCTGTCGCGTCGTGGGAACTCTACGTACGCTGCTATGTCAGTTGAAACAAGCAATAATTTTCTGCCCGCGCTTGCCCCCGCAATGCTTCGCGGAGAGCACTGCTGTGGAAGAACAGGATGTCCTCCATTTTTTTCCTGATAGCCTACCCAGGGTGCCTGTTCACTGCCAAATCCGGGTGCATCTCGTAGTAGATGGATTCGACTACCACTGTAAGATCCGTCGATTATTATATTTTGAGGAACAACGGAGAAACCGAGAGTGGGCAAATATACTGAAAGTCCTCGCGGAACGAGGCTCATAACCTACCGCCATGTTGTAGCTCTCTGTGTCGCCTCTCTAGAGCAGCCAACAAGGACAGATCCAAGCGCCACAACAGAACAGGCGCCTGCGGGTGTGCGGATGATACCACAGCTGCAGTTCAACAGAAGAGAACCAAATACTCGTTCGAGCACGATGCCTTGATGCCTGTCACATTTCACTTAACTTGACCTTTCACCAAACTAACGTGGTGATACCTGCGATAACGCTCGTCCTATGTCACCGCAGTAGAAAATCCTCTCGGTTAAGCTAGATGTTCCAACCAAGGAAAGGTAGACGAAGCATGGTGCCATCTCAAGGTGGACGGAAGAAGAACTGAGGTCGTTAGCCAAACAAGACTTGTACATATATAAAAAGATGAGATACAAACAAATTGCGGTACAACCTGATATAAATGCGGTACAACCTGAAACACTTTGCTTCAGTACATGTAGATCATATGTCAAAGCGTAATATCTGACACAATGATGCGCTGCAGAAGAATCGTGGCAACGCAACAACATGAACACGGAAACCACTCAAAACTCGCTCAAACAGCACTAAAAACACTCGAACGTCGCTAAACAATCACTCACGCGTGCTAGTACCAAAACGTGGAGGGCTACATACGCTCCAAGCGTCGACTCCGCAGCAAGGTTTCGCTCACGCTGGCTTTATGCACATAGCCGTTTTCTCGCTTGGCGTTGCTGGGACTAAATAGAATTATTAAAACCCGACACATTTCGCTGCAAGCATAGATAGGTGCAATACTTGCAACGAACAAAAGCACGCGCGCTCCAGACCTCACCACCGCCCCCCGCCCCCACCCGATATTCCGGCCGGGGGAAACAACACCAACACTCTTATTAAAATTTCGGGCTTCGGTAAAAGCACCGTGTTTCCCGAACGCTGCTAAACAATTGGGTGGATGGTGTGGAGTGCAGCCCTCGCTTGAACCGCCTTCGTGATAGACGCAGGATACAGAGAGAGGGCTGAGATGTATGTCCCAAGCGTCTGTAACAAACATTCAAAAACTCTGTACGTACAGCAAACACTACCCACCTACTCGTTCCGGCAGGCCATCGTATCTTATCGATGTAGTGGTAGCAAATACGCTAGGACACCCCGGTTTAACCTCCACAGGCGGATCGCCCCTCCTACATAAAAATAGTACCTGGTATCACAAGACGGTTTGACCCCTTGACTGACAGCACCTGACCGCCCCCCCACAACAAAAACTACCTAGTATATCGAGGCGGCTTGACGCCTTGACTGACCACACCTGACCGCTCCCTGCACTAGACCTAGCATATCAAGACTGCTTGACCCCTTGACTGACAGCTCCTGGTCGTCCTCGACACTAAAAATAGTATGTCAAGAAGTTTTGACCCCTTGATATAGCAGCACCTGACCGCCCCACTACAACAAAAACTACCTATTAATAGTATATTGAGGTGGCTTCACGCCTTGACTGAGCCGCACCTGATCGCCCCTACGCTAAACCTAGTATATCAAGACGCTTTAACCCCTTGATTGGCCGCATCTGACCTCTTCCCTACACCGAAACTCGTTTGCTCGGGCCAATAAGAGGCCTTGACGAGCGCCCCCACAAGATCGACCTCCTAGGATTTATGACCGAGAACTACTGTAGGTACAGTACGAGTTAGAAAGCGCCCAAAAATGTGACTTTGCGACAGTTCCACAACCTTGTATACCCACCACCGAAAATGTCCGTTTCCGACTGTACCACTTAGTCTACCTAAAATACGTGCAATTACATCGATCTTATATGTAGTGACTGCTCGGGGTGAAGCCCAAAAGAACTGCACGCCCGTTGTCTCGCGCCACCTCGCATGCATGAGATTCATGTTTCTTCTTTTTTTGCCGTTACGTAGGGTATGTGACAATCGTACATGAAAGCCTTTGACAAACGGGAGAAGAGTTGAGTTCCTACACCCACAACTTTCGGTATCGCGAAGTCCGTCAGTCTCGCCAGCACCCCCGTCTCGGAAGTGTTTTCCCTTGTCAAAGTTGCAACAATGTGCTACGATAATCATGGAGGATGTGCCAGAAATCGTTTCTGGTACCGCTCTGTGAAACGTTCGAGCAAATGTTCCAGGAATCGTTCCTGGTACGATTTTGAGGAGGGGGGAGGCGCCCAGATGTGCTGGTGGTGGTAGTGGTGGTGGTGGTGATGGTGGCGTTCACCGTGGGTGGTGGCATAGGGGCCGGAAGCATGGCACGCGACAGTGGGTTGGACACAGCAACAGCACTGCGGCGGCGGCTGATGGTGGTGCTGCTGCTGATGGTGGTGGTCTGACTCGCAGTGGGTGTAAGCGGCGTCGGCGGCAGCATAGGTGCCGGGATAGTAGTACCCGGTAGCGGGTCGGACGTATGGCCTGGGCTGCAGTGATTTCTGCTGCTGCTGCTGCTGCTGCTGGTGGTGAGGACACGCTGGTACTGATGTGCCGACGAAGGGGGTGGGACGCCACGGGTCATGGTGAGCGGTGGAGTAGGGGGCAGAATCGTAGTACCTAAAGCCGGGTTGGGCGTACGTGAAGAGCTGATGTTGTTGTTGTTGTTGTTGCTGTAGTAGTAGTTGGACTTGTTTTTGTTGTAGTAATAGTAGTAGCAGTTGTTGTTGCTGCTGTTGCTGCCGCTGCTCTTCTTGCTGCTGCTGTTGCTGTTGCTGTTGCTGCTGCTGTTGCTGTTGATGTAGCTGTGGCCCGAGACGACTGCGCGAGAAGTTGTCTGGGGGGGCTGATGACTCGGGGAGAGCGTGGAATACAAGAACTGCGCCGCCTTCAGCGCTGTCGTCAGTTCTGGCGCCGCTGTTCAACCGCCTTGTTGGTGAGGTTAGATCGGCGCGACGGCCGTTCGGGCAGTCTATACCGGTGATTGCCGTGGCGAGAATGCCGCTAGAACCTGCGCCGTCGTACTCGTAGGTCAACTTGCCAGCCCTTATATTGCACCTGCTTGTAGAGGGTTTGTGAAAGGCAAGATCAATTTCGTGTTGACACTGCTGTGCGTACGTACTGCTGCTGCTGCGGTGCAACTTTTCTTCCCCAGTACGTAGCGCGAATATCTCCGGGGTGGTCTATAACAGGAGGTTATTTGTCAAATACATACCAGGGTACCAGGTATCGTTTTAATCGTGTCGGCATTATTACGTGTTTTGTCATTGGACAGCAGCGTGCGGCATAAACTTGAAACGTCGATCCCTCATAAATATATGTCTACGAAGTACATATACAACACTACTATTTACAGTGGTGAGCACGCAGTGAGAAGGGAGGGTGGAGTAAGGGCAGAAAAAGTGGTATATCGGTATTAGGCCGGGAGTTGGTTGAGAAGGGAGCTAGAAGAGACGCCGAGCATATATACAGTAGATTTTCTTTTTCGGTTTCCCTTGGCTGCCTTCATATTTATTTATGGGAGCGTTTGCGCCTGATCGACGTCGGGGGTTATGCCGCACATTGTCGAATAGCGAACATGATAACACCAATGGTATGATATTATTATTTCTCTTCTTGCCATCCGACAATGTGCAGCATGATCTTCAACATGGATCACTCATAACTTTCCCGAAAGAAGAAAACCTCGGAAACAAAAGGAAACCCATGCACCAAGTCTACCTCCCTTCCGTGCCAACTTTCAGCTTGTCTACTCTATTTGCTGTATTTGCTCCTTCCTTCTCATTACGTTTTATCCTTAAATCCTAAACTGCATCCATAATATTCAATATTGATAGAAATAAAAGGTATATATACCCTGGTATACTGTTGTGTGAAGAAAAATCGAAGCTACACCGTACTTTTTGTCGTCAAACTACTGCTCGAGACCTACGCGTAGATCTTGTAGGCTAGCAATTTGGCAATTTGATTGGATCACCAAATTATTTTGAGTGTTTCCCCACGTTGAGATTAACTAAACTCGCGTCATGCATAAACCATAGGCGGGATGATTGGTGATGACTGCTGTAACAAACTTGCACCATCGACGATGGTTGAACGAAGGCAAGTGTGGCCGCGTTAAGCTTCTCCACTACAGTATCTCCACTCCGCCGTGAGCCTGTATCTAAACGACGCATGTTTCTCTAGTGCCCGAATCTCCGGTGGTCTAGTAACAGTAGTAGTAAACCTCGAAACCACTACTTACTGTAAGAAAGACCGATTCGGTTTCACGAGTTCGATCCCCCTCAAGGATTTTTCTCGGGCAAAAAAAGTGATTCACAGGAAGCGCATATTTATACATACATGGCGTGTGCATGCATATTCCGCTGCGAGTCGACGAGGGAATAAAACTCAGAACCCTTTTCGTGATAAAAAAGAAGGCTCGCACCGTAGAAGGAGGGAGGGCGGAAGAGTGCGTGCGTGCAGTGTCACCCCGGGTCTGAGTTACGTCAAACAGGGACAGAGATGGAGAAAGCAGCGCAAAGATAATATGCTTGGTATACATTATGTCTTATGTGGGATGGGATGGAAAAATTAAATTTGGGAAAAAACGGTCGCTCGGACGAACTTTCAAGCTTTTGATCGTTTCGGAAACGGAGATAATGCAAACATACGCCGAGCGATGCGGTTTATATGGAAATATATTGTTCTCTTATTGTGTGTGCGTCCCTCGTTATTCAGGGGAAAAATCGGCTGGACGATTTTTCCTCGGTGGTGTATTATATTATCCCCCAGTCAGTGTGTTATCCCACGCCAAGGAGATTATTATATATCTCAAAGGGTGTGTCATACCTCCTGAGGGGTGTGGTATACAACCCAGGGGGGTGCGCTATCCATTCCAAGGCGTATGTAATCCCTCCAGGGGGGCGTGTGATCCATTCTCAGGGAGGGGGGTGGGGGGGGGGCGGGGGGTACTGATTATCATTCATGGCCGTAGTCGTATGACCATAAACCCTCGCACCCCTACAATGTCGGGACGGAACAGGTCGGGTTTGCACCGACCAGGCAGACATTGCTTGCACCAAGCGCGAAGCGCCGTGAGATGTTGGGCGATTCGGATGAAGGGTGAGCTTCATCATACTAAGAACCGCTTGTGAGGCGGATTTTCTTGCATACGGGTGACAACGTCAAATGATTGATCGGAGGGGGGGGATGTGGTCAATAGGAGAGATGTACTCGATCTCATGCATGGCCGTAGTCGTATGACCATAGACCCTCGCATCCCTACAATGCCGGGACGGAGCATGTCAGGTTTTCACCGACAGGGCAGACATTGCTTGCACCAAGCGCGAAGCGCCGTGAGATGTCCGGCGAGTCGCATGAAGGGTGAGCTACATCTTACTAAGAACCGCTTGTGAGGCGGACCTGTATATATATGTAGGATCCAATGACTTCCTTTAATCTCCGGTGTAACCATTCCCAGAGACAGCAGTGGGAATACTATGTAACTGCCTCTTGGGTGCATTACCTTGAACACTACTAGCTGATACGATCATTCTCCTTGTTGTGCGGAGTAACGTTTCTCCGCCTCGTACAAATAATCCAACTCGACCACTAGCTGTGACCGACCGCCAAAACAAAAACGGTACCCAGGCTGTCTAGCTCAAGTAGGGAGCGTCATGTTTTTTCAGTGTCGTTACCAACCGACGCCAACCCAACGTATGTATGATATACCGGAAGGGGGGGGTTATTTGCCCCGGAGAGTGTGTTATCCATCCCGGGGGGGGTGTTTTCTTTCGAGCTATGAGGTACTCTGACGTTCAGTGATATTCCCTCAAAGTCGCTTTTGCCCACTCTTTTCACGCTTCCCCCGTGTGAAAAAGCTTCGGTATCTCCCTTTTCCCGCTACCCTGCCACCTCCGACCGCAAGGGCAAATAAATCCACCCCCCCCCCCCCCTAGCCATTGATTGGGCGCAACTTTTAGTAGTACTGTTTGTAGACACAAGCCTGTTGGAGACAACAACAGCTCAAACTCTACGATGCTACTGTAGTTTCAGTGCTGTTCCCGCTTTTGCTGTGGACCTGTTCTGATTGAAACCCCGATTTGGGTGGATTAATTCGCGTAGGATCACGGTGCTTGGGAGGCTCTGCCGACGGCTAATTACTTATCCATAGTCAGCTCAAAAGGCTCAGGAGTAGGACCAAGTCGACCTGGGATCAGGGTGGACCAGCATCAGGAATCCAGACTTGGCCAGCGTCCCGTTTTTTTGCTATTCCTTTGCTGCTGATGATGTGTACAGCATTTATTTATTTGATATGAAACACTATAAAATTTATTAATGTTAAAAATCGTGAGTTTTTGCGATTGTCTTTCGTGTCAGGAGCCTTGATGTTTGCTTTTGTTTTTCAAGCTGCGAAACGCGTTGTGCGAACGCAGCAGACACCACCTCGACAAGGGGCCCGAAGACGCAACGCTAGCACTGACTGGATACAATACGAACCGCCGGTGGCAGCCAACAACAAACAAGACGCCACCTACGTACGTACCACAAGCTGTAGTCTACTGTTTATCTTTGTAGAACCACTGAGCTGAGGTGGCCAGCGAGAAGCGAGAATAGACGCCATACCATTGTACACTACCAACGGTGCAGCAGTCAGTAAAAAGCCTGGTTTGAGGGACCCTGAGTGCGTTCGGGATTAGGGGTCCCTTGTATGCCAACGTTTCCTAATCAGAAACAACTCTGTGCCCAAAAGTAAGGATTGCTCGGATTCAATATTTATTTTAAGATAGTGCTTACATTTTGGAACAGAGGGGTGTGGCCCAACTCGAGGGACCTGCAGTACAGTAGTAGTAGATCCTACAAAGTAGACCCGATCATTTCAACGGAACAAACGTCCTTTACGGACGGTGGACACGCCGGCACGCTGAATAGTAGAGGGTGCGGAGACGGCACACGAGGTTTGGGTTGGCGAGCACGTACTGTAGTGATTGGTTTTTTTCCTGGAACCCTCCGCGCTATTTTCTCTGAAATGTGAGCCAGGGTACGCCGGCCGCAGGTTGAGCGCCACGCCCACTCTAGGGGGCCAGCTAAGTCCCTTGTATACCGTCTTCCCTTCATGGCAGGGGGGCGTTCTACGACGGGGACAGGACTTTTTTGCCTTCTGAGGCAGTTTTCTGACTGATGGGGCTTCTCGACTGGGGAACTACCAAACATCGTATGTTTTCACTGTCATTTTCGTTACAGGCCTTGGGCTGCTCATCGGGTGAGGTCCTCTTTTTATTCGTAAAGCCAGCTTTTTGGGGTGAGATGTAGTAGACCTCCTAAGGCGAGGAGCCTCAGAGAATTCTCAGAAAATAGCCGGTAGGTGCACCTCTACGGTGCCATGCGTAGGGGTCTCTTTAAAAAAAGGGGCTACAGCAGTAGTACCTGCCTACAGCACGAAAAATACAACCGCCAAATCTCTTGGGAGCGAAACGAACGTTTTGCGTCACGTCACACACGATGTATCTTCATCGGCTGTTGTTGTTGTACTCGTTCATTCAACCAGACGGTCGCCGCGGACGAAATTTACACGAGACGACTCGGGGTTGAAGGGAAGAGACACCACACTCACCAGAATGGACGACCATGACGGTCGTAGAACTTGGCCCATGACGGTTGTGAAACTGAAGCGGAAGTCCAAGGACTCTCTGTGCCGTGACGAAATAAAAATAAGAGGAAAGATTGCCATCGACGGGGATGGGGCAAGGGTGATGTTGTCACGAAAAAAAACGTACGGCAGCCGCAACAGTTCGTGTGGTGCACAGTAGGGCATACCGCATGACGTCATCCGTCTATGTTCGTCTCATAAATCATGCATATATATCACCCAGGGGAGTGCACGCGTGTACGGAGCGAGCACGAGAGGGGGAAAGAGCGAGGGAGAAAGTGATATGGCGAGGCAGTAGGGAGACATCAGACGGAGTCCCTGCGCCACGACCTTACTCGGGGGACACGGCGCTTAGGGTCTGAGAGCCTCTGGCAGATATGCGACTTGTAGCAGGTAAGTAGTTTGCAGCACCAGTAACCCAGTTGTTGCCTGGACTGAATCACGCTCTATTCGCAAGAAATATATATATATATATATATATATACATATATATATATATGCATATATATATACGAGAATCATCACCGTTGTTTCTAGAAAAAGTCGCGGTTCTGACTGCCCGTGTACTTGCACATACTTGCCCCCTCGCTGTGATGACCACGGGCGAACCCGCTTCTGATATCACCCCGTACGCTTCCTGTAGCTTCTCCACCCATAGGGGTGTCTGCGAGTTTGGCAACCTCCCGCAGCGCTATCGTGATGGTAAAGGAATACTCGTAGCTCTGATATGAACACCGTCCACGGAAAGCCGAGTTCGGCAGAGCAGTGCGTACGTACTGTGTAGTCTGGCAGTCCTGTTTTCTAAAACATAACTCTGCCCGTTTATGTCAAGAACTCTTTGATATTAGTTTTTAAGGCATACACGGCTTTGATATTTACGCACGGACCATCGCGGGGGACCGTCGTTAACAGGAACAAATAATGCTAGTAAAAACAGGGAAATATATTGGTTTTTGTGTGCACCGTATGTCCTATTTAATATGGTCTCCCGCAATAATAGCGTAGATACACCATTATTAGCTCCACTATGGACAGGAAAACTGTCAACCCTTTTAGCACCGCAGTCCCGTTCTGGGGACAAACCAGTCAAATTTCAAGTAGTTTTGTCCCCAAACGGGACTGCGGTTCTAAATAAAGGGGTTAAGGACCGTTTTGATCTCAGAATGATAAGCCCAACGTCTCTCACTAAACGTGCCAAAAAATGTTACCACCAGGTGTACCTGGTACCTGGTATACACATATTTATTTCCTGTTTGTCGACCCACCTTCCTCCTCTTCTCCTTCTTCTTGGCTTTCTTCTTCTTCATCATCTTCCTCAACCCAAGCTTTCATGGTGGTGTTTCTCTCTGCTGCTGCTACGCCTGGTGGTGCTGGTGCTGCTGTGGTAGTGGCGGGAGACCCGTCATTTCGGCCGGCGGACAAGCTACAGCCCATCATATAAACCAACGCTGGTGGTGTGGTGCTTGTTTCTGGGTGATGAGGCGTAGTGAGGTTACGTGTGGTGAGGGTGGGCGGTGGCTTCCAGGAGTTTTAACTCCGGTTAGTTGTTCCCTTCCGCTCTAGAAGGCTGGCAGGTGTCGAAAAAGAAGAACGTTCTAGTCGTCGCGCCGGGTTTCTGCGATTGTATTTGCGTTCTTTAGGGCCATCGTTTTCGGCACAAAACTGCTTGGAATTTGAGTGAATTGTTCCCGCAACGGGACTACTACAGGACTACTACTAGAAGAATTAACGAACGTGCGAAGGTTTCTCAACGACTTGACTTTTTCCTGTTTGAGGCGTGCAACGTGGATCAGTTTATGATGTGTACCTGACAGTTTTTTCGTTTTTTGGTTTGACTTGTTGTTTTTTCCCCTGAGATATCATTCCGCTCCAGTGTTTGTGCCTGTGTCCTGTGGCAACGGACTCAATCAATATCCTGGACACGAGTTAACGTGAGAGCAACAACGACGCGGTAAACTTCCTACACATTACATCGCGTAGCTATTAAGAATAGTAGTAGTGATGGGTACGGAACGAGAATCGAGCTGGGTGTACCCTTCTTGACGGAAGTACATGGACTGCTGGTGCACGAATATATATGTGCGTGGGTTTCCTTTGGTTCCCGAGGCTTTCTTCTTTCGGGAAAGTTGGGAGTGATCAATGTTGAAGATCATGCTGCACATTGTCGGTTAGGGTTAGGATGCCGCTTTCCTTTCCGTCCTATTAATAATAAAAATAATATTAATAGTACGAACAATCATCGATGTCTCGCTCACCTATATATATATGCTCCTGCTGTACCACACTCTGTCCGGAAATAAATGTAAGGATCATTTTGATACATTCATATTGGTAACCAAATGGTTCTTACCTTTTGAAACCAGCACTTTTTTGACGCATTTATATACCTGGTACGTACACCCCTTCCTCAATCACCTCGACAACGTTTTTTTTTCAAGTCTGTTTTTTGTTCGTCGTTCGCTCGTCAGGGAGTTCGAGGACTCCAGCATCAGTCTCAGGCCCATCATGGACCAAGCTCTACGACCGCGACGATCGTCCGTTCTGGTGAGCGCGCCCTCTCGTGCACCCCCGCGGAGTCTTCTTGTGGAAACGTGTTGCTTGCCTGTGGACGCGGGACGACGTACGCCGTACGCCTAATAATATTCGTCGGAAGAGCACGCCCAGCGCAGAGTCGCTCTACAAGTAAACGTATCCATCGTACGGTACGAGGTTGGTTGGTTGGTTGATACCTGGTTTGGTCTGCCTGTTATTTCCCCTTTTTTATTTTTCCTTGTTACTCTTTTCCTTGGTTCTTTGTCTTACTCTGTTTACAAGAAGTGGTGTTTTTTGTTATTATTTTTCTTCCTTTTTTTCCAGCTCGTTCTTTTTTAAGTGTTGGCCACCTCGCCTGCGGGGGGGGGGCACGACAGATTGTTTCTCCTAGATTTTGCTTTCATTTTTCTTCTTTTTCTCTTTCGATTTGTCTACCTTGTTTTTGTTTTCTCTTTGATTGTTTCTTTTCGTTTCACTATTTCATAGATTGCGTATGTCGTGCCTGTCGTATCTAGTTGTTGTTGTTGTTGTTGTTTGTTGTTGTTCTCACATTAACTCACAATACAATGCAGTCCGTGGTCGCAGGACAGGCTCCAATAACTCTGGAGTGGAAGAAATACCTCAAGTAAAAACAGATGCAAAAAAAAACAAAGAACAGGCATACGCACTCCACCACTGCGGACACCAGGGAAGCAAAAAGGAGACTATTAATAGCAGACAAAAACCTAAAAAAAGAAGATGAAGCTAAGCAAAACAAAAACAAAAACAAAACTAAAACAGACGCAGATAGCAAAACGCGAAAAAAAGGCAAGGCAAAACGGACCATACTAACAAAGACACAAAGAGGTACAAACGGGAATGAAAGAAAAATGAAAACAAAGAAGGGACAAAAAAGCGATAATCACGGGCGGGGGGGAAAGAAAATACCAAAGGCAGGCACTGGAGCATACAGACACGCAAAGTTGCCCAGATGGCACCATGCTAGTTACTTGGGTCCCAAAGAAAGGAGTGCATCATGACGATGATGGCCATAACCAGGCTTCAGTCTGTTGGGCAGACCGCCTCCCCTCCCCCCCCCCGCCATTCCCCCTCGTCCCCCTTTCGCCCCCCCCCTCTTCCCTGCCATTCTGCACACTCGCGTTGGCGTCAACGGCTGTGGTCGTGGTTGCAGCTATTCTATGCCGTTCTGCCGATGCCTCCTTCTCATCTGTATGCCATTTCCGCATGAAGGCCTCCGCCCCTTCCTCGACCCGTTGGAACCATCTGCCGGCTTTCTGTGCTGTCTCGCGCCACCCTTCGAGCTTGATGCCGAACTCCTTGAGGTCCTCCTCAAGGTACCTCATCCAGTCCCACTCCTGTCCTCCGGAGTAACCCTTACCCCCAACCATCTCCCCAAACATCACCCTCCTCGGCAGACGCTCCTCTCCCATTCGTGTCACAAAGCCCGCAAACAAGAGCCTACGTCTGCGTACCGTCGTCTCAGCGCTTTCAGATGTTGTCCTGAGAAGCGCGCTAGCATAGGATATAATGTGGTCTTCGCGCTTTCGTTTTCGCCACCCGATGCATCGGAGGAGCATCTTGTGGTGGACCTCCCGTAGCCTACCGTAATCAGTCTTGCTCGGGCTCCAAGTAACGCAACCGTAGAGCAACGTTTCGATCACCTCGGCTCTCAGCATTCGCACCTTCAGGCGTAGGCGCACACCCGGGCGGTCATAAATTTCCATCTTATACCGTCCGAAGCATGCCCATGCCCTCTGGAGTCGACGCGTTACCTCGACACTTCTGTATGATGACATGGCTTTGCATTGCCCACTGCATTGCATACTGCACACGTGGCAACGTAGTATCTCTGTGGCGTAGCTTTGCGACCACAGAACTTGTATCTCTTCTAGGATTGAAGAATCGGCACGGACACTGGTTGTGCTGGATGTCGACGGGTAGAAAGAACGGTTTAATGTGAAGAACACACACACACCTGGTACCAGGTACTGGTAGATAATATGAATACGAAACGGAATTTCCGTCCATGGTGCAGGTGACCAAGGTACAGCAGTTGTGTGTACCTGGTCCCTAGGATTATTATTATCATGCTTGCCATCCGACAATGTATGTGGAATTATTTAGTACGGGGGACCATAGTTAATACTATTAATAGAGGACCTATGGTACATACCTGGTATGAAAACCTACACCTTGGTACATGTAACCATTTTTACAATATTTGTGTCCCCCGTATTAGTAATTAGTGTTGTTCTAAAAAAGAAACAGAAAGAACTCTCCTGAATAAAAGCGCGGCAGTATCATACTTCAGTATATACGACAAATCAAAACCGATGTGACGCACACATGAAGACTACGGCCACAACAGGATTGCTACTATTATTATCAGGGCTTGTCGCGGGTCACGTGGTGTTCAAAATGTCACGGGTCGGGTCCGGTCAGGAAGTAAGTGTTAAAAATCTCACGGGTCGGGTCGGGTCAAGAGGTTTTCAAATCTCGTGGGGTTCAAGAGTTTTTTCAAATATCACGGGTCAGGTCGGGTCGGGTCAAGAGGTGATGAAAAGCTCACGGGTCGGGTCAGGTCATGACCCGCGAGAAGCGGGTCACTCGCGGGTCGGGCCAGCATGACCCGCGAGTTGTTTTCTACTGACCCGTGGGTCCGACCCGCGCATTCGGCTCGCGGATCCGACACTCGAATCACCTCCCGCTCTCTCACCAAAATGTTTCTCTCGTACCAATACTCAATGCTAGTAATACTCCTTTGGTATCATATTCAAACATTAAAACACCGCCAAATTCATACCTGGTACCAGGTATGCCCGCATCCATCCATACCCACTACAGCCAGGCTATATATCGCTGCGGGGCACTAAAATGAACATTTTATGGTTTTTGAAGTGCCGATCCACGGGCCAAATCCGCGGGTCGAACCAGATAAATGGTCTCGCGGGTCAAGGTGACCCGACCCGCATGAAACCTGTGTCTCACGGGTCAATCGGAAGGTGGCGGGTCGGGTTGGGTCGGGTCAGGCCAGGAAAGTTTGAAATCTCACGGGTCGGGTCGGGTCAGGAGATTTTTTAATCTCAAGGGTCGGGTCTGGTCCGGTCGGATCAAAAGGCTTTCAAAATCTCGCGGGTCGGGTCGGGTCAAGTCAACATGCCTCAATTTTTTCGCGGGTCGGGTCCGGTCAGCTGACCCGACCCGACCCGTGAGGTTTGACCTGACCCGCGAAAAGCCCTGATTGTTATTATCATTATTATGCTTGCCATCCGATAATTAATGTGTAGTTTTGTTCTAAGAAAGACTAAGAAACAGAAAGTGAAGAACTCGCCAGAATAAAAGCGCGGCAGTATCATACGACAAATCAAAACCGATGTGACGCACATGAAGATTACGTACCACAACCAACATCCTTCCATATCATCCTCCAGAGAAACATCAACTTATCTCCTTAAGACCCCCTGAGAAGCATCTATCTACCAAAAACCCGCGGCCCATCAAAACGGTCGGTTTATAACTGATACGCGCATGTTTCAACGCGTAGAAGGTCGCGCGGTGTTGCTGGTCTACGATGCCATCGGCAGTACCTCGGCAAGAGTCCCTGCCTTCTTGCTCTCTCTGTAGCTCTTCTACTTTCTCCAACCCCCCCCCCCCACATACTAATACCACAACCACTCCTACTTCTCGTACCCCTGACCCTGCCACCTCCAACCGCTAGGGCCCAGTCCTCCCCCCCAAGCACTCCCGAAGCAGCATCATCTACCGAAAACCCGCTGTCCTTAAAAATGGCTGGTTTATAACTGCTACGCCCATGTTTCGACGCGCAGAAGGTCGTGCGGTGTTGCCGGTCTGCACTGCTATCGGTAGTACCTATGAGAGAGCCCCTGCCGTCTCGCTCTCTCTGTAGCTCTCCTCCCTTATTATTCTCCAACCCGCTACGTATTACCACTGTCTTTACCTCCCGCACCCATGACCCTGCATGTTTGTGCCACTGGTACGATTGTATGGATACACGAGTATACTGCAGTACATACTTCGTGATCTGACACGAGCAGCACCGTTTACATGTAAACGATTCCGGTATCTACGGTGTTGTTGCTTGCCGTTGGCCATTTCTGCGGTTCTGCCACGACGCCCTCCAAGCGTATTACGTGTACTAAAATATAAGTACGCGTAGCCGGCGTCTGCTCTGTACTCTGACTTTGTCGTTGTGGATATTTTCAGCTACTACTACTACTGCTGTTTTGAAAAGCTCCATGTCCCGGTATACCACCACGACCCTCGTTGATTCTGGCGAGTTTCTCTCTCACCCCCCTCATGGCCGTCTTGTGGAAACTCTTCTTGTATTTGGTTGCTTGTATTTTGGTTGTTTAGCACTCACTACCCACGATTCACAGTCTACATATTCACGTAACTATGCACCTGGTACCTGTAGCACAAGTCGTACAGTTGTTGTTGTTGTTGTTGTTGTTGTTGTTGTTGTTGTTGTTGTTGTTGTTGTTGTTGTTGTTGTTTGTTGTGGTTCTCACATTAACTCATCGCCACAATACTATGCAGTCCGTGGTCGCAGGACAGGCTTCAATAACAACTCTGGAGTTTGGAAGAGATACCTCGGTAAAAATAGAACAAGCAAAGAATAGTACACGTGATAACTGAAGCACATATAATCTACACCAGGTCCTGAGACAAAAAATAAAAAAAAGTGAGGTCCTCGCGCGTAAGTATCAGATACATGCGGTACGCTGTACAAGTCGCCACAGAAACCGAGAAGACCACATACTACCCAGAAATAATAGACAGGATGAAAGTAACAACTCGACGTCGAAAAATCGAAATCAAAATCGAAAAAATCACATACCAGTATCCAAAAGGTAAGAAGAGAGAGATAAAAGTTCAATTCAGGCAAGGAAGCAACAGAAAGCAAGAAATCAAGAAAGGAAACGCACAAGAGAAAGCGCATAGTTTCGCAGATTGCAGGCTCGCACGCCACGCGAGGGGTGTAGAACAGAAACAAGAACAAGTAAGTACAGTGTCTAGCCTCAGTTTGACTGGCTATGTTCTATGTATACAGCAATACTGCTGTATGCCCCCCCACCCACGTGAAAGCACCCGAATACCCTTAAAATATCTTAGCAAGCCCTGAAGCCTTGTTGTGACACCACTCTTACTTCAAGTATAACACTCGCCGTTGAGCATGATTTCTCAATCCACTTGTTTTAAGCCGCGTCCCCCCCAAAGTGATAATTCTCTACTGTTTGTTACGGGGGCGACATACTAATTAATATTTGTATTTCAGCAGTAAGTAAGTAGTATTCAGAATCGATTACGGTGTGCAAAAAAAGCATACGATCATGCATGGGTTTAGGGGCCCATCGTGAGTTCTGATCACGACGGGGCCTCGTAGTAGAGGCTGTTTATCATGCCCGTGGGACTACAATGTGGTGCGCTGAACTGTGTAGGGTTTGAACAGACAAATCGGAAAAATGGGAACGAAGCCTAAAATGAGAACCAAGCCGAATCTCCAGAACCATGTGGTGTATCAGATAACCAAAATGATCCTGCGAAACCCCTTGGCCAGCCCTGTGAGAGGAGCTCGTCAGAACGGTCATGCTCCATCTCGTGCCTTCGGGTGGGCGCAAAAAGCGATATACGCTGGCTCTATTATTGTGATTTCTCTAGATGCTGGCTACCGCGGCGATGCCGAGGACCCCCACCCTGAGCGACAGCTCATTCGAAGGCTGCTGTACAGCCCCACAGGACTGTCAACTTTTTTTCTTGGAGTTGTACACAGTTGGTCTGCTTTCTAAAAAAAAAACGTCCGTTCTCATTTTTTGTTTCGTTCCCATTTTTCCGATTTGTCTGTTTTTGGTGGAATCTGCGTCGTCTCCGTCTTTGTCTTCATGTTGAAAATAGAGGCAGTGGCGTGGGCGCCAACGCACGGGGATAAAGAGCGGCGGCCCCGCTTTTCAGGCATACTTTTTAGAGCGAGTACGGCTTTAAGGCGACCTAAAATAACTTTATCACGACTATTATTACTAGGAGCTTATACAAGGCGAGCCGCCTCGCATAGATGGGCACCGTACCTATATAATAAGGCAACTCGCTCTATAATATAGGTACCATAGATAAGGCGGGTGATCGCCTTGTATTCAGACAACTCCGGCACAGAAAAAAGAAACACAAAGTACCAAGATATCCTGACGCACCGCCCCCCTCTCCCCTCGCCCACGCAGGCGGTCCAGTGTTTACGCAACTTGTACTACAGCTCTCCGTGCAATATGTAGTCCTTCAGATATGTGGGTGACCTTCGGCCAGTTGGAAGAGTACGCTGAAGGAAGCACCGACGACGAGATACTATGCGTACCCCCCCCCTCCCCTTCCCCCCCCCTTCAAACCCATCCCTCCTCGAAGACGAAACCCTCCACATCATAAAATCGTACCCCCCCCCCCCCCCCCCCTCCGTTCCCCCCCCTTCCAACCCAAATATCTCTTCCTGAGCCGCCTTTACCGCACCCATGAAATGTTGTCTAGGATCAAGTATGGAAATCGGGGAGTTTGGTGGGGCCCGCGTCTGGTTCCAGTGGTATGAGAAGGAATACAGCATTGCAGTCTATTCACTTCCCACTGCGTGCCGCGTTTAGGCCAATCGGGCGAGTGTCCCTGCACCCCACTCAAGCTTGGACTGGAGAATACCATGTTGGTGCAACATAACAAACAAACCAATGATGGTACATATTATCGCGAAACCAAAAATCATGAAACGTCATGGCTGGAATAAGACGGGTAGATACTCGTCCGAGAGGCTCTGCGCGGCTGCAAAGCGAGGACCTTAGAGTGACCCCCCTCCCTCCGTAGTACCAGTCTGCGCCGGCCAAGAGTGGCTTTTCATGAGGGCATATATATACGTAGAAGATCGTCCAAGTAAGTGTGCGTTGGAAGTGTATCGCAGAGCGAAAACCTGTTTGCGCATCATGTTCGGAGATCATTAGGGCGGTACTGATGTTTATTTAGCTCGTAGTATATAGGTGTATCAGTGTCCGGCGCCCTTCCTGATGCGCAAGGTATTTTGTATTTTGTACCCAGGTAGGTGCATGCGGTACGATGCTGAAACAAACGGCAATAATCTGATGAAGGTAGCGGACTCCCCAGTATACTTCGTATAAGTCTACAGCTACCCTCTACCTCAGAGTATCCCGACGTCATGCTGTTGAAGCTGGACGTCAAGCTCGCGAGAAACAATTATGGCCTAGGAACACGTTAGAACGCACGTTCTATCGCAGGCCCAAACCTAAAAGCTGGCTCTCAATAAGGTGCCGAGTGCGCTGCACGGCTGAATAGTACTGGCACTAAGGCGATGCGCCTTATATAGGTGTAATTCGGCTATCAGGCGAGTGTGACTGCGAGGCGACTCCGCGCCGCTTGTCACCACATTAGGTCGCCTTATGACAGGACCGCCACAGTACATGGTTTTTGGGTGGTTACTAGTAGTATATATGGGCCCTCGCAAAAATAGGTCATCTCTTGTCCGTAAGCCTACGATGTACTCGTATGGTGCTGAACCTCGGCGTCGTGTGAAATCTGCGCAATTAATTGTCTCTGCCTTCATCCGGGGAAACAGAGGCAAAAAGTCCCGTCCGATACCAGCACTACCACCACCGCCTCTAGGACTACCACCACTTTTTTTTTTTTGCCTGGGTGATCGACTGTAAGGTATACACCCCTACCTAGGGGAATCAGAGGAGAGAAAGTATCGAAACCAAATGACGATTACTACGGCATTGGCTGCTCGAAGCACAGCCCGAGCTCTCGGGGCCCCAGGGCGTGCGTCCGGACTGCGAATGCGATGAGCTGTACCACACATGCACGCACGGCATGGTGGTGGTGTTTGTCCGGTTGTCACTACACCTGTAATCAAGCCCAAAGGGTTAACATTTCACATCCAGACAATCGTTTCCCACTTCACGATCTAGATACTTCCAGGGCTGTTCGAGGGTCAGATCAAACTTCTCGGGTCGGGTCGGGTCAGTCTGACCGGCGAGACCTCCTGACCCGACCGGGCCGGACCGGACCCGACCGAGCCGGACCGGACCCGACCCAACCCGGGAGATTTGAAAACCTTATGACCTGACCCGACCCGACCCGACCCGTGAGATTTCGAAGACCTCCTGGCCTGACCCGACCCGACCCGCCAAGTTGCGATTGACCCGTGAGATACGGATCGTATCGCGGGTCAGGTCACCTCAACCCGCTAGACCATCTCTCTTGACCCGCGGGTTCGACCCACGAATCCGGCCCGAGGTTCGACACTTCAAAAGGAAGTTGCTCTTCATTTTGTACTCCACAGTGATATGTGACCTGGCTGTAGTGGGTATGGATGGATGAGGACACACGTATACGGATTTGGCGGTGTTTCAGTTATCGAATATGATACCAACAGAGCAGTATTCAGCCTTGGTACGAGAGAAGCCTTGGGGCAGAGAGCGGGTACTTTTTGAAATGGCGGGTTCGCGGGCCGGATGCGCGGGTCCGATCAGCGGGTCAACAGAGAAAAACTCGCGGGTCATGCTGGTCCGATCCGCGAATGACCCGTTTCTCGCGAGTCATGACCTGACCCGACCAGTAAGCTTTTCATCGCCTCTTGAACCGGCCCGACCCGACCCGACCCGACCCGTAAGCTTTTTATCGACTCTTGAACTGACCCGACCCGACTCATGATATTTCAAAATTCTTGGCCCGACCGGACCCGACCCGTGAGAGATTCGAAACACTGTTGACCGACCTGACCCGGCCCGCGAGATTTGAAAAAGTTTTGATGCGACCCGACCCGACCCATGAAGCTTTGAACACTTCCTAACCCGCGAACAGCCTCGGATATTTCAGTGCCGATAGCTTATACGGTTGTCGCCGCACTACAATCAAGTCAAAATAGTCCATATTTCACACATGGGACAGATCATCGTTTCCCAGTTCATGGTCTAGATACCTTAGGGCAGATCGATAGATAGTCCGCATGATCTATAGCTCATGTTGCCGGGTGGGAGCCGTGTATAGCCTGCATGATCTACTGTAGACCGTGTTGCCTAAGTTGGACCTGCACCACTATTACGGGGGACCATAGTCAATAGGACCTGTGGTATACATAAAAAACCTGTATATTTAACCATTTCTACTATTATTAATACCGTAACAATATTTGGTCCTATTAGCTATGGTCCCCCGTAATAATAGGGTAAATGTTTGCAGATCCTACACAACACCTCATAACTGCAGGTTAGAATCTATCTGGTATATCTAATCCATCTGATATATCAGATGTATCTGGTTATCTGATATATCTGATATATCTGACGTGTCCGACGTGTGTAATACGCGCTGCGCCCTACCTGTGCTGTCGGATGGCAAACATGATGTCAATGAGGCACGATTTGGCACACACGTTTCTTCTGTCGATCATGAGAGGTTTGCACTTTTGGAATGTTTTGTCCTTTGGTTTTTTGCACAACAGTTCGTAACGAACACTCCTACGGCTCTCATCCACCCTCAAACAAACAGGTTGAACAGGGGCGCGGGCCAGTGGACCTACGACGGGGTAAGATTCCACGTCGTCCTCGCCACGGCCACAGCCGGTTTGGACTACTGGTACAGCCCTGGTGCTGAAAAACCTTCACCAGCAAACAGGTGGAACGACAACGCCAGCACTGATGAAAGCACCCACGACAACGACGCGTCAGGTCGTCAGCACGACGCTCGCCCCCCGGTAACCTCCCCCGAATACTCGTGCGGGTGTCACGAGACACACGGTCGACAACAGCAGCAACAGGAGCAAAAACAACGAGAACAGCAACAGCGGCAGCAACAGGAACAGCAGCAACAGCAGCAGCAGCAACAGCAGCAACTCCTTGAACAAGTACTGGAACAACTCAAACTACTACAGCAGCAACAACAAGAACGGCAGCAGCAGCAACAGCAGCAGCAGCAACAACAGCAGCAACAACAACAGCAACAACAACAACAACAACAACAACAACAACAACCACAACAACAACAACAACAACAACAACCACAACAACAACAACAACCACAACAACAACAACAACAACAACAACAACAACAACAACCACAACAACAACAACCACAACAACAACAACAACCACAACAACAACAACAACAACAACAACCACCACAACAACAACAACAACAACAACAACAACAACAACAACAACAACAACAACAACAACAACAACAACAACAACAACAACAACAACAACAACAACAACAACAACAACAACAACAACAACAACAACAACAACAACAACAACAACAACAACAACAACAACAACAACAACAACAACAACAACAACAACAACAACAACTCCAAACACTACAACTCCACCAAGTTCAACTCGAACTACAGTTGCAACGGGAAAGGCAGCAGCTCTTCGAGTATGTCCAAGCTCGCTACGGTCAATGCCCCTACCCCACCCGCCACCACAACTCGTGGAACACCACCCCTGGCTTCGGGACAGCATCATAGTCGCTACGCCACCATTAACAACAGCAATAGCGACCACTGTGCAGCCCTTCCAGCACGGTAATGGTTACCACGATCCCGCCGTCTATGCTGCTGTCGCTGCCACCCCCGCTTGGGGGGGGGGGGGGAGGGGGGGCGGGCCGTCGGGGTTGGCTTTTGGTCGCCGCTTAGATATGCGGGGGTGGGGGGGAAGCCCTGTACCGTACTACACCAGGATTTTGTTCCGTCAAAGTGCCTGCATCCTTCACGTGCGGTTATTGTGGTGGGGTACAACACGTTTTTGGTTGTAATATTTAGCACCCTGGTTCGTATAGTATGCCGATAAAATATTAGTCAGTCTCTTATCTTAAGCCTCTACCTCTCTCGAGTCGCATGTGCGCATACCCTGGTACACTATCTCGTGCCCACGAGCGGTGGTAGGGGTGGTGGTGGTGGTGGTGGTTAGCTGTTCGTAAAGGCAGCAGGTACCTATGGCACTGGTTTAGCACAGGAAACCAATCGGCGAGTACACACACAATGAGCAGCAGTCAGCAGTAGCCCTGGTATGGCAGTAGGGCGTTCAGTAGTACCCAGCCAAATTCAGTGTCGTTTTTCTTGAAGGGCGCGACAACCAAGCACACAGCGTTGCTGTCCCTTTTCTTGTTCGTGGTGCGTATCAGGGGCGTACCTGACAGGCACACCCCCCATCACCAGCAATACACAGGCGGCCGGAATCCCCCCCCAAGCACAAAAAGGGCGCAAACAGCCCCTTGATGAGACTCTGGACAATGTAGCACACCATTGGGCGGTTTGAATTGAGAGGTTGTTGACGCCTTGTACAGTTTGCTACATTGTTCCACGTCTCCACAGGGACTGTTCTACGCCCACACATTCTGCACGGGGGGGGGGGGGGGGGGGTACCTGTGTAAGCAGTAGTAGTAACCTATCAGGCAGTGTCTGTTTTTCACGCTGCGAAAAACACGATTTGTTGTTGGCGGTGCGTGCCAGGAAAGTATTTGGCAGGCACGCATTCCATCGTCGACAGCAAGTAGTGAAGTGCCGTTTTTCCGTTAAACCTTTTCTTGTGGTTCATGTCGAGAATATTTTCAACAAGCACACCATGATCAGCAGTAGGTCGTAGTAGTAGTAGTAGTAGTAGTAGTAGTAGTAGTAGTAGTAGTAGTAGTAGTAGTAGTAGTAGTAGTAGTAGTAGTAGTAGTAGTAGTAGTAGTAGTAGTAGTAGTAGTAGTAGTAGTAGTAGTAGTAGTAGTAGTAGTAGTAGTAGTAGTAGTAGTAGTAGTAGTAGTAGTAGTAGTAGTAGTAGTAGTAGTAGTAGTAGTAGTAGTAGTAGTAGTAGTAGTAGTAGTAGTAGTAGTAGTAGTAGTAGTAGTAGTAGTAGTACTAGTAGTAGTAGTAGTAGTAGTAGTAGTAGTAGTAGTAGTAGTAGTAGTAGTAGTAGTAGTAGTAGTAGTAGTAGTAGTAGTAGTAGTAGTAGTAGTAGTAGTAGTAGTAGTAGTAGTAGTAGTAATAATAGTAGTAGTAGTAGTAGTAGTAGTAGTAGTAGTAGTAGTAGTAGTAGTAGTAGTAGTAGTAGTAGTAGTACTAGTAGTAGTAGTAGTAGTAGTAGTAGTAGTAGTAGTAGTAGTAGTAGTAGTAGTAGTAGTAGTAGTAGTAGTAGTAGTAGTAGTAGTAGTAGTAGTAGTAGTAGTAGTAGTAGTAGTAGTAGTAGTAGTAGTAGTAGTAGTAGTAGTAGTAGTAGTAGTAGTAGTAGTAGTAGTAGTAGTAGTAGTAGTAGTAGTAGTAGTAGTAGTAGTAGTAGTAGTAGTACTAGTAGTAGTAGTAGTAGTACTAGTAGTAGTAGTAGTAGTACTAGTAGTAGTAGTAGTAGTAGTAGTAGTAGTAGTAGTAGTAGTAGTAGTAGTAGTACTAGTAGTAGTAGTAGTAGTAGTAGTAGTAGTAGTAGTAGTAGTAGTAGTAGTAGTAGTAGTAGTAGTAGTAGTAGTAGTAGTAGTAGTAGTAGTAGTAGTAGTAGTAGTAGTAGTAGTAGTAGTAGTAGTAGTAGTACTAGTAGTAGTAGTAGTAGTAGTAGTAGTAAGTAGTAGTAGTAGTAGTAGTAGTAGTAGTACTACTACTACTACTAGTACTACTAGTACCTACTAGTAGTACTAGTAGTACTAGTAGTACTAGTGTACTAGTAGTACTAGTAAGTACTAGTAGTACTAGTAGTACTAGTAGTAGTACTAGTAGTAGTACTAGTAGTACTAGTAGTAGTAAGTAGTAGTAGTACTAGTAGTAGTACTAGTAGTAGTACTAGTAGTAGTACTAGTAGTAGTACTAGTAGTAGAAGGTAGAAGGTAGCCAATACTAAGTGTCGTTTATTCGTGCTGCGACAAACAAACAACAGTTTTTAGCTTCGTTTTTAGTTTTTTCCCATACATATGTCACAAAGCAGGCACTCCATGCCAGCAGTCCAGTGCTATGATAGACAACCCGGGCACGTTTCCTCGGGCTGCGATGAACAAAACAGTGCGTTTCGCTTTTTCCTGTTTCAAATTGCTGCTTTCGTGGGCTCGGGTGTTCCCCAGAGGGGCAAACGGGGTAATAGGGTGGGGGGTTGCACTCATGCCATGCATAGGTGTAATCGTATGACTGTAGACCCTCGCATCCCTAAAGTGCCGGTGCGGAACAAGTCGGGTTTTCGTCGATGCGGAGGGGGGTGATGGGGATATCCGCTTGACGTCGTTGGTGAACGAGCAACCGCTCCATGACCAACGATAGTTGTAGCCAGCCAGCAGGGTCGTCTATTGGCGCCGCGGTGGGAAAAAAACAGCAGTTGCTACCTTTCTTGTTAAAAGGTGTTGATTTCATGTGCATGGCTGTCCACGAGGCAAACGAGCGGGGTGATAAGGGGAGTGGGGGGCGGAGAGGGGACGAAGGTTCACGGGAAGGGGGGGGGGTGATAGGGAAGTGGTCGAGATAGGAAGGGGTGGGAGGATACGGGGGGGGGTGCAGTGAGATTGAAACATTTCTTGATGATATCGAAAGTTTGGGATGAACGAGCTCTACTCTTTCAGCCGAAAGAGGTTGTCTTATAGACGACTGTCGCCTTCACAAGCGACGTAAAAGGGGAAACACGTCTAAAATTGGTCAGGGTTAACCGATGTGTGCACGTTTTGGGCTTCATCCAGAGCAGTTGTACTCAAGGGTTGTAATCAAGGTAGCGGTAATTGGTGAGGAGTTGTCACCCCCCCGCCGATATTTGGGGGGGGGGGGGGGTGAAGCGCGCATGTGTTAGGGTGCGAATTGAAATCAGTGTTTCCACGGGAACCTTTTGCGTGGGAATGGGAAATCAGGGTTTCCGCGGTAATTGAAACTGTTTGGATGAAACCGTGGGGA